>JAJEKV010000025.1:14488444-14614240 GCA_021234155.1 Isoetes taiwanensis | reverse complement strand
TGCTTACGCATTGCCCCTCTTAACTTTTTAGTTTTATTGTTAACTCAAGAATCAAGAATGCGAAGCCGCTACATTTTTGAAATTTGCATTCCTATAAAATAATTCGCGTAGCCAATATGAACTACCGAGATGTGAAAAAGGATATGGAAGTGCAAATACAATTAAAGGAATGGGAGGCAAGATGATCCACCGCTTCTGATATTTTGGACTCTTCCTTTCATCAAAATCAGAAGCATAACTTTTGGTAAACGACAAGAACATCAACAACATATCAAGTGAAATGCGTAGAAATGGAAAGAGAATTACTAACTTCCTTAGATCCACGATGCTTGGCAAATCCCCAATTTGTCATGATAAAGAAGTACGCCAAAGAAGAAAAGATATCCCGCCAATCGCCCTGCGGTTGCACACGCCTGCTTTATGTTTCACCGCATTGATGGAAGAGAAAAGAAGGAATAGATGTGCAAGAAATAGAACAGTACATTTTTTGGAAAAAAAGATTTTAAGAATAAATAAGGGGTTTTTATGCAGTTCTTAAGAAATGTGGTTTAGTTACACTGTGCCCTTCCTTATAATGGGGAGTTGGCGTAATAAGAGCATTTGGTAATTGTCACCATAAGGGTAAGATGTTTTGAGAATGATTTGGGGAACTATATGAACAACCTGATATGCATTACCACAACAAGTTTGAAATCTTTATTGTGGTCAGGTTTATTAGTGTGGTCAAGTCTACTATAATGGGAGTTGCAAAGAGAACTAATATTTCAAATTTATTGTTTCACAAATACAAGGTAGGGTTTCTAATGTAGCAGACTATAGATGCATGGCCTTTGTTTTCGCAGGGAAGACAAGCTTAGGACATTTGTTCCCACAAGCAAGGTTGCATCAAATAATATAGACAACCACCAGAGATATTCTAGGCGCCAATGGTCATGATAAAACAGTTTGTGGGATTATTCTATTCGATCCTATTAGCTAATCTTATTTGAATTTGGAAGCAAGGTTCAATGCTCCATTAACTTTACAACAACTGTTGAAATAATAGTCGTACACTTCCAAAATTTAAAGCTTTAGGCTTTTTGCTCCATCGTGTTAAACAAAACTACTTTAAATATAGAACAGATATTGGCTATCTTGCATGTTCCAATATAACACATTACTAATATTAATATGTCACTTTTTAGAATCAATCACATTAAAGGCTTTCTTGCATGTTCCAATATAACACATTACTACCCCACACATTATACCTCCCATAAAAACAATCACATTAAAGACTATCTTGCATTTTCCAATATAACACATTACTACCCCACAATAATATAATTCCCACTTTTTACAAACAATCACATGAAATGCCCACCGAAAAATGGGCCATTTTCTAGTAGGTGATATTGTGCTCAATTTCCAGTATGACACATTACTACCTAATATACCCACACAAACAATCACATAGAAATACCTTGAAAATGGGCTATTTTCTAGTCCAGGTGATATTATTGTAATTTACTACACCAATCCATGTATTCGGTTGCTTATAATCAAAATTCATTAACATGGCACTCAATCATGTTTAAACTTAGACATGAGTGACCCTACTCAACAATGGAAGGCAAATTATAAATGGAAGGGCCTTTCTAGGCCAAAAAATATATCAAAGTGCATCCTCGTGAATGGACATCGTTAGAAAGAGGGGAACATTCTCACGAAAACATTCTCACTTTGATGTGATTTGTTCTCACTTTGATGTGATTTTGTTGGGCGGAAGGGTTCTATAGCCTCTATGCTTTAATCATATTTAAAATGTGTTCCTAACCCCAATGGAATGGCAACACAAAAAGCCAAAAATACATCAAAAGTGCCGTAGTGTAAGGACATCCTCAATGGAGGAACCAAAATACAGAACTAAAATGAGGATTCTCATTGGGATTTGTTTGGAAGAACCAAAATACGTAACTAGAAATGAAACATTCTCACCGGATTTGTTAGGCGTGCTAAGATCTAGCACATGAAACTTTATCCATCCACAATGTTGGGCCAAATTTAGAGATTGGCGATTAATCGCGGTATGGAGGCCAACATTGGATGCAAGTGTATGAGTGATGTCAAGCAGGAAAAAGGGTGGTAAGAACAAAAGCAACGCTTTCCATCATGAAAAATGAAACTCTTGAGCCATTAGACTCGAACAAACTCTAGCATGGTCTCCATAAGCTCAACAAAAAGCATCCATGGAGCTGCTTAACACAGGCAACCTTGTACTCTATGACAGCACAAAATAATACACTATGTAGAGTTTTGAGCACCCTACTAATGTCATTCTTCTAGGGCAGAACCTTACCCTAGGAATGAAACTAGTAACTTTTCCTCCTCGAATGTTATTACAAATCCTAATAATCGCTAATCCTTATAATCGCTAATCCTTAGCCATTGATGAAACGAATATGCCATGTCATATTCCCTCTCCAACAACCACAGCCGTTGAATGGAAATCAAGATGGGGTCAAATCCCCTTTTCCACCTCAGCATATGGTTGTCAAAACCATATTACAAGTCAATATACAGTATACAATACACAGGAGACGGATCTACCACAACAAACATAAACAGGCTTCGCAAAAAAACAAGTTTATCATAAACTTCAAACTCCTCTGAAAGCAACATTTATCCTGCGCCCTGTGCTTCAGAAGCACGCGCTCGTGTTTTGCTTGCTTGCTTTGCTCCACAGTTCAAGCCAGAAGCACATGCTCGTGCAGACAGCACTGGAAAGCAATATAAATCCAAAACTACTATACAAATTAACATGTAAAAATGGGGATTTGAACCCCACCAAGATGAATTGGTACCACAATGATATGTATGACCAAAGCAGCTGAATCCGGCCCTGCTTAAGAACACGAAGCTTTGAATCTAGGAAAAACCAAGCCCTTAAAAAAACAAACAAACACAGAAAAGCCACCTAAACCAAAATGAGAATGCTTCTGAAGAAAGAATGCTTGTGAAGAAAGAAAATGAGGGCTTCTGAGTCTGCCCTGTCGGATTTTGCATGCGTTCTTCTGCCTCTGTGCCCTGAACCGCCTCTGTGCCTCTGTCGGGTTTTGCATGAACTGCTTCTGCCTCTGCGCCTCTGTGTCAGAATAACTCCGCCATTGGGTTATGGCCAGGCAGCCAAGCATATTTTTTGCCGGAATGAGGAGAAGAAGAATGCAAAATAAGCTTCTGGCTATGACGGAAGACGGAATCCCTAATTTACCCTCTTCAACACATACACAGAAGAAAAGATGCACATGCTATAGAGTGGCACCAGAATCAAGTCCCAAACCTGGCTCCTGGCGGAACCCCTTTGCCATGGCCATGCCGTCCAGCCTTCTGCGCATGAAAACACTGGAAAAAAAAAAACCCAAATAGAAACTTCACTTCCATCATTTCCATGCGCCCAGAAGGCCATCGCCACGACTCCACTTCTAAAAATTACCCTTTCCCCAAAAAAAACCAATGCACCCTATTCGACCATTGCCAAACCAAACCCAAATTTGTGAGTCAGCAAAATACCAATTTTAGATACGAATACATGGCTAAACCTTGCAAAATCTTATGTTACACGACCCCAAACCAACATTTTGGGAACCTAATGATCATAAAGCAAAATGGTCAAACGTTTTATGACCCATATAATATGTGGAGCCTTTGGGGTAGAAATGAAAGGCCACTAATCCTCCATGCGGCTTATTCCAAGCGGTTTTACTATGCAATATGTCACTAGAGCACTTTTGGGGCATTAAATAATACAAGTTCCAATGGAAATGATAGTCAAGCACACTCAATGATCGACTCACTAGTTGGACATATGAGAACTGCGCATTTGGATTACTATGTTCACAAAGATTCATGATCACAGACTAGAGAGAGATGGAATTTTTGTAGCTAATTTGATAATTCAAAAAAGTTGGAGGTTCTTACAACATTTTTCTCAACACAATCCAAATCCCTCCGAATCTTATAGTGTGTGCTCCAACGCTAGTCAAATAAGCGCCAATCTAAATCCACATGACGAAAGTGCAGCAAATTATAGTAATCTGCCAAGATTGCATTACAAAGAAAAGGGCTTAGGTCATTCTTCCATTTCCCAAAAGAATGCTTGAGGTCTGGGGATAAATTATATCTCTAACGACTTTCTTGAAGCTCTTGAGATTTTGAATTCTTGTCTCTCAAACCGTTCTTGCAAGGCTACTTTTCTTGATAAATTCTACACTCTCTGCTATCCACGTAGCAACTATAAGAACTTACGTTTCAATCGGGTAAGAACACTCATCGGCCTTTCTAAAGGTTCAAAATGGAAAAGAAGACAAAAATTATCTGGTAATAGGTCTTACAAATGGATTATGCACCAGCACTAGCATGATGATTTGGATTAAAATTAGTAACATAAGAGGAAAACGCGAGCAACCTAGCGAGAAGAAGATGCTTCGACTTGATCGAGGAGCAAATGGTGCGATTATATGAAGGAACATTTAAAAAACGAGAACAAGCGGGCGATAAGAAAGATAAGCGACATGTATGCTGCTATGAAGCGGTTAGTAGCGGTAGCCACACTTAAAAGCATCGGTCAAGGTAAATCTAGTTAGACTATGTGGCTACGTTTGGATGGTATGCATCATTTAGTTGTTTATGAGCTCTTCATATGTTTTGAGGCTTTATATCTGAGCGTCCCGAAGGGATCGAGCCTCTTGTCTAAGCATAGGAAGCACACGGGCTATAGCGGCGTATACCCATAATACGATACATGACCAAAAAAAATGTGATGCTTTAATCGATGGAGTTGTACCTTAGAGTTAGTAAGGCTGCGGAAGACGCTTTTAGGTGAATGGAAACTAACGAGGATATTTACACCTTAGCCGCCAACCCGAGGCCAATAACACCTCCTTTCTATCATAGCCGATTTTATCGAATCCGGGCCGTGAACAAAGCATCGGACTCCGGCGACAGAAGAACGACACCATTTTCCATGCATCCAAGCACCACGGTTAGGGTGAAACAAAGAAGCGGCAACCGGGGATGACCTAGCATTTCACATGCCTACAAATAGCGAATTTTGGCGCAATTCTAGGTATATGCTAGCATATACTGAATATGCCAAAACCCTATAAACAAGGATTGCCCCAGGGGCAACCAAAAAGTTATTATATGCCATGAAGCCATAATTATGATGTGACTAACTTCGTTTTGGTGCTTTTGCGGAGGTACTACTTTATGAGATAATTGGAAAAACCCTAATAAGAGGCCAGTCAACTGTTTCAATTGTGGTTGCTAAACATCAATGTTGTGCCACAACTTCAACATTCAACATGCAATTTTGTATGGACAAAAGTGCTCTTTGTCACATAGGCTATTTCGTATATAACATGTTATATTTCTTAGCTTACATAGGCTATTTTTGTATATAGTATATTATATTTTCTTAATTTATAAAAGATCTTTAGCAGAAAAACATTGTTTACGATTGGGCATAATGCAAGCTTAGAGATGTCATAAGAATTCTACTCCGTTGGAGGATATTTTGAAAAATGAGCTTGCTCAAAAACACTAATAATTGCAAATTGAAGGTATTTTTAGCATATGTGCCTGATCCGAGGCACAAGGATTTACTACAATTCTAGCCTATTCACTAGCTTACCATGTCATCTAAAGGTGTTTCATCTTTGTTGGATCTCCAAAATTTTGCATCAAGGGAAAGCAAAAATTAGAAAATCTCGATAAAATTCATTTCCCTTCGACCATCTCAAAACTCCCGGGATGGTTGCAACATAGTCTTCTTTTTCTGCACTAATCCAGGAGAAGTAAACTTTTACGATTACAAAGACCTTCAAAGAGGACTATGGGTCCAAATATGTCTCATCCAAGCAAGACAAGGAAAACTCGGTGAACTGGGGATTATGACACATCACATCCTTACCCGACAACCTCAATGGGATGGAATACCACCATTTAGAGTATCAGACCATACTATGCCTTCTTTGCAAGGTGGTACGACTAATGGAAGGCCTCTTCACTATGGGTCTCCAAGCCTAACCTTAGGATGGAACACCCAGCTTGGAGGCCCATACTATGCCTTCTTCTATATGGCACTAACTATGATGCCTCTATCCCTATGGGTCTAGAGTAAATGAACACTCCAAGGTTCGACCATAGCTCTTTTTTTGCCTTTTGAGACCATATATCCTCTACTTGTCCTTTCCATGCTTGCAAGTATGATACCACATTTGGATGCTTTCCAAGATTAAAGAGCGACATTATAAATGCCGAAGGCATTGAACAGAAAGTAAAAACAAGATTGGCTTAGAAAACATTTTGAAGGAATGCATGAATAGGCAGCATCTGCCATAGGGGCAGATAAAGACTAGGTTCTTTTTATTGTCAATGCATTTTGAGATTGAACCAATGATTTTTGTTTTGCTCTTTTAGAGTCGAATAGAGTTTTAAAACAAATGTCAAGGCAAGAGTAGAGCTTTGTTGCTAAAGGATTATCCGAGAAGGTATGGTAATTCTCTTAGGTAATTTTTTAAAATCGTTTTCTTTCATTTTGTAGAAGGTATCGACAAACAATCTTCAATTGGCTTTTCAAGGTATCTTTTTCTTTAAATTTTATTCTTGAGTTTATTGGAAGTTTTAGGCAGAAAAGAGTTCTTCAATGTATTTTCATAGGGTTTGCATTTAAAACTTTCACTTGGTAGAAATCAAAGACATAAATGATGTTGTAACTCGGAATCACACAACATTAGGTTTAAGTTAGTGTTTGAAGCAATAGATGTAAAGAGGATTTTTGAATCTCAGGTTCCCAAATCTCATAAAATGAATGAGAGTATTTCCACCCATAACCACTCTGCACCTCTACACACTTTCACATTGCAACAGTGCTTCATTGACATTAAGAAAGATGGTTATCTTTCCTTTTCAATGTTGGGCAAACTAGCTGGAGAACTTTGAGCATCATGTAGGTTAAATATTTATGTTGTGCCCGACAAACACTCCAAACAAATTCAATAAACAAGTGCATTAAGCTGCTTGCACTTTGATTTATGAGCAAGACCATGATTCATTTGTATAATGGTGCGAAAATATACAATGCAAAGTTGTATATAGATTTATTATTACTATTTAGAACTTGCAATAATAGCAAAAACAATTGAGAGTCGTGATGAGATTCAAAGACCAAGTATTATTTTCTTACTTTAAAGTGGCAAAGGCAAGTTATTGCAAAATCTACACTCATTTTTTTCTTTCATTGAGAATGCAAGCAATTTTGGTTTTTCTCGATGGAAAAGTAATAACAATGATAAATATGAGACATGCAATTGTAAGATAGATGAAGTTTTTATGTCACCTACGTTGGCAAGATTCATGATTGTATACACAAAGCAATTATGACATGTGTTCTCATCATCAATTATTCAATTTCTAGAATAAACCCTCTATCTACATAATTAACATAACTACACACGTACATCTACGTTGAATGTGGAGGTTATATGACCACCTTGGTTTACCACAATTGGATATCAAATATTGCAAGTTGTTGCACTTTTCAAAGTCACACATGGAGTAGTTCTTCAAAGTCAAATTCGAGGCTATTCTTGTCGACCCATTGTACAGAACAGAATGGAGTAATCGTGGCAGGAATGCCGAAATTGCCGAAGTTCATTTGGGACGTTCGACATAATATATGATATGAATCATTATACTATCGCTAACGTCACTAGTACATGTCGACGCGTTGACGACATGCGCATAAGCGATCGTAAAGTGTTGGCCCCTAAGGGTACAACTTGTTATTGCACATGCCTCATTAACATGTGCACATAATCCCCTATTGCCATTGGCAAAAGCCCCAAGTGACCTTAGATTCTAACCCCAAGCGTCATGTAAAAGACCGAACTCTAAAATGCCAGCACGGATCAGTCCTCTAGAACCCGTTATTAAAATAGCGCCGGTACCATTCGGCTTACTGGGACGCGTGAAGCCCGCGTTTGCCCGGCGGGCACGAATTGGTTCATCTTCTTCCTTAATCAATCGCATGGACGCCCGTGGAGTGGAAAGAGCCAAGGATCCGTAGGTGGTTACTTCATGTGCAATGGAGCCTCGGACCCAAAGATTAGGCCGAAAGGATATGTTAGTTTAGCCATAGAGGCCCTATAGATTTCGAGGATCTGGAAGACCTCTAAATGAAGAACCTAACCATGTATGTTAGATAGATGATAGACAGATGATATTCTATTTTTCTGTTCTATGGATGATTATGGTTGACTTGAGCTCTATGTATTGGGAAGGGGATAGAGACCTCGAGGGTCCTTAGTGAATTATACATCTGATTAGCCTCCACATAATTCCCAAATTATTATGGGCTCGTTCCATAAAAGCCCCTATGGAGGTGGGTTAGATCATGAAGTATAAGAGGACATGTCCCCATTATAGATTGATCTCTACATGTAAAGCCTATGTCGAGGATCTTAGCTGGCTAGGCCTCGATGGCTTTACCCAGTCTTGAGGCAAGGGTATGGATTCGACACCTCTTGGGTGATCGTCATCTTCAATGGGGTTCAAGTCATAGGCGGCATGGCTCTCTAGTCAGCTGTAATTGGCATGCATGCCTCTAGAGGGAGTGATCTCCTCCTACCTCATCGGACCGAAGAGACGCAACCCGGGGTAGCTTTTTGCTATGCACCCGCAAAAAGCGATCAAGCCCCAAGACTTATCAGATCTATTCGCAAAGTAATCGGAGGGGCGGATAAAGCGCACTACCCAATGACCATGTTCTGCTATGCCAGCCCAATCCAATGTTACAGAACTCAACTGGTTTGATTCGGAGACCCAAGTCACGGTCAATCCCCGAAACCGAGGCCTTGGGCAGGACTTCCCCATGTTCTTGATAATGATGTTGTTGCCAATCAAGAATGTTATAGTGAAACCATCCTTCTATAGAACCATATGTACTTGATGCTATGTGCTTACGTTTGTTTATACTTCCTTGACGCTGATTGATTCAAGGGGAGATCGATGAATGGACCGTCCATTCTCGCCTGTCCGAAGTTCTTCTTGACGTTAAGCGATTCGATGTTAAATGGATGGCCACCAAATTAGATTAAGGAATGAACTCCGCTTCTTATACCGAAGGGAGCATCGTGATATGAACAAGGACGCTACATTGGTATCGGTTATGATCTTGATGACTAAGATCGAAAATCTGGACATTCCCAAGTAGTACTAACAATCTAGAATTTGATTTGGGGATGAGAACTCCAAATGCAGAACCTCAAAAATGGGAAATTTTTTCCTCTTAGTAGAAAGGCTGCTAATAATTGAAAGATTGATTTTTTTATTTAAAATTCGTGCCTTTGGCAAAGTGATGACTCACGAGAGCCTTTACCTAAAATTAGCTCCAGCACATTGTTGTGTGAGTAGGGGACTTCTGAGTTTGCCTTTAAAATTCAAGCTACCAAATAATTCAGTTCTAATTAGTTAGATAACATGAAAATTACATAAGTGGAAACCCTAAACTCCCAAACCTATAAGTAGCACTTTAGGGTTCCCTGTTTGTACCTTAAATCTCCCTAGTTGCTTAGTTCGGTGGCAAGGCTTTTGCTTTTAGGTGCAGTGAGGCTTATCAAGATATTTCTAAGACATGGCCTGCCCTGCTGCATGTTAGCGAGGCCTAGAAATGATGAGGAGGAGTCAACAACGTGCTAATAAGGTATGCAAATTAGTCAAGAGAAAGGTGGAAGAAAATCCAAGAAAGGTCTTTGGAGGAGTTAAAGCGGATGAATAAATAAAACTACCGACAACTCGCTCGAAGGAGTAGAGGAGAGGGAAAAAGGTGAATCGGACAACAAATGAAGGCACCGATTTTGGAAAGCGAAACCGGAGTGAAGAAGAACCGAAAAACAAAGTGATTGATAAACCGATCAAAGGCTTGGGCAATTCGATCTATATAAAGAGTTCAAAGGGTCTATCTAAAGTTCGGCTCGCGTCGAAAAAGGACCGCTCGCCGACTTGTTCCCTTAAAGCGGCAATGGCAATGAAACCACACTGAAAGGTCTGTATGTGCTCTTCATGCTAGAGGTAACTTGCCCGTACCTAGAGGGACATAAAGGCTTGAGGTTTATCCAAGAAGGGGAGGCTGAAAGATCATGTTAATAACTTTTTGTTTTTTGTACAAACATTGTTTAACACAAATTTTGTGAAATTTGTGACAATGTCTTTGTTGATCATAAATAGCATGTGTAATTTGTTTTACTTAATTTGGAAGAAAAGTGACCTCAAAACAAATTCAATTACTCCCACAAGAGTGCACCCAGGGCCTTATCTAAAATGTAGGTCGAGCCTCTAGTGCCTCTAAATTGCCCTCAAGACAAGTTTTGAAAAAAAAGGCATATCTTAGCTTAACTCCCAGATGAGCAAGATTTTGCCTTCATACCAAACTTTTGGTTTATCTAGGACCCAAACAAGGCCCACTACTCACGAGTGTGCTTGCAGGGCCTTAATCTGGGAATTGGTGGGGCCTTTTACGCACTATGTGAGTGGATTATTTTAAATGCCATAACTTTACCCAAAACACCTCCAAATTAGATGAAATTTATTGCAATAGAATCATTAGAAGGTCTTTTGCATGTCACAACTTCAAACCACCAAGAAACAAAATTAGACCTCAAAATGATAGATTTTTCAACCCTAGAATTTCAAAAATTAGGGTTTTGCCTACATATATAACCATAACTTTCTCGGTGACTACAATCTACACTCACCTCACCCAAAGCGATTTTTTTTATCATCAGAACCCCCTTCACTGCCTCTCAATATCTTGGCCACTTCCAACCACTTCAATTTTGAAGCCGGTCCATTGGGAATTGGGTGGGAACTATTCATCTTTTATTGTGATGCCCTGGTATAAAGGGGGGCACATGTATTCTATGGCGAGGTCACAACATAAGTTTGGTTTGCGGTAGTGATGGCGGATGGGCAAGCTATGGTATTTTAGTTAAATGGTGGGGGGCTCCTCAATGTGTATGCATCTAATGTACCATGACGAGCAGTTGATGTGGAAGAAGATGGAAAGTTGGATAACCCAAAGTGGGGTTTTTTTTTTTTTTCTTTTTGGGTTTGAGAATTGGATTCTTGGTGGTGATCACGAACACGACGATGTTTGGGACCAAAAGATGAGTTTGTACAAAAAATTAAAAGAAAATGAAGAAGTTGCCTAGAATTCCCTCCTAAAACAACACATCGGGCTCTCACTTGGTACCTTCTTCCTAATGCTACTTTTCCAAATAGGGAAAAAGGGCAAAATAGAGTATATTACCTATTGACGAAATTCTATATGGCAAATAGATCATCATGTTTTATGGATAAATTTTATGTGGAAGGCGAACTTGCTTTCTCTCACTTCGGATCATGTATCACGAAGCTTGTTCTTGAAGGTGCCCCTTACTATGAGGAAACAAGATAATGTTCCATTCAAATTCAATACGTCATGGTTAGGAAAAAGAGGCATTCACCAAACCATTTGGGCTTTCTTGGCCTCACTTCCCAATCTTGAAGGTCTTCCTGATGAAAGCTGATAGGAAAAGTTAACCTTATGAAGAGATGGATAAAAAGAGTGGGGTAAGAAGAGATGCATGGAATTTAGGAGAAAAGAAAGCGGTTTACAACCTTCTATGGAGGTCAAGGAAACTACTAGATCATCCACATGACTTGGGAAAAAAATCGAAGAAACTAGGAAAGGGAAGGGCAAGAAATTGAGGAGGAGGAAGTGGGAGCCGGGCTGACGCTCAAAAACAACGGTATACTTGAGCTTGACTAAGAGAACCCATGTTTTTTTGAGAATGGTAGGAGTAAGACAGCAGAAAATAACATCCCCAACAATTAAAGATAATAGTTAGAATATGGTGGATGATCAAGATGAGAGCAAGACATTTATAAGAGATAGCTTTCAAAACAATTACTGAGGATCTAGGCGGTGACATTTGGGCCCGAGATCTTCCAATGGATGAACAAGGTGGATTGGTTGGTACGTCAAAGTTACACAAGGATTATAGGACCCCGATGCGGTATTTTGAGACGCCAAGATCTATAAAACATTGTGCTCTTTGCCTCGTGTAAGTCTCCTAGTTTTGATGGTTTCCCTCCCGAATTTTATAAATTTTGGGACTCCTAAGGCCTCGACGCTGTGAAGGCGGTTCGAGGTGCTGTTCTTCCCCTCTACACCGCACTCCTGCCCAGCTACCGGGTTCATAACTCTCATACCAAAAATACCAAGACCTTTATCACTTGGGTGAATGGAGGCCTATTGCCTTGACCAATGTTATGTAAGGTTATCATGAAAGGCATTGCCAACTATGTAAAGCCTATTCTCAATAGGTCATTGGTAGAGAACGAATACCTTCCTTTGAGGTAGGTACATTCTGACAACTATATTGTAGCAAGGGAAGGTTTACAATGGTGCGTAACTCAACGCTTAACCGTGTTCTTATAAGATGGATTTTCGGAAGGCCTATGACTCCCTTAGATGGGAGGTTTGCAAGAAGTCATGAAATATATGGGATTCCCAGTGAGTTTCATTTGCTCTAAATAAACGAGTTTGCCTCTGCCGGTGTTTGTGAATGGTGAGCCTTTGGTCTCTTTCATTTTTCCGAAAGAATAAGGTAAGGATGTCCATTAGCTCCTTACTTGTTTGTGATTATGGCTAGCCTTCTTACAAAAGTGGTGAACTTCAAAGTAGAAGAAGGTGCAATGTCCGGGCCGGTCTCTTCCGTGTCAAGATGGGAAGCATAATTATCTGGTGTGACATCTTCATGTTCCTTAGGATTTGATGATAATAGTTTCCAACTTTCGCAAGACATTCTTGTTGCATTTAAGGATATCTCGGTATTGAACTCATTGCCAACGTGCTCTACTCAATGTTCCTACTCTATGGGCTCTTGGGGGATATTATTGATCCACGCGCTAAAGGACTTGGTTTCCCGATTTCGCCACAGAGGACTATTAAGCTCATGGGTCTTCCACCATCTCTGGGATACCATGAAGGGGCATGTGGCCCCAATTAGATAGACTTCCCGAAAGAAAAATGGGATTGTAGTCCTCCAAGGACTATCGGGCCTCACAGTAGAGTTACGATTTGCCAATGCTGTCTTTGCAGCCTCACATGTCTACTTCTCATGAGTGATAGTGGCTCAAAAAAGTACATACAATCAAATACAGGTCATCATTAGGAAGTTTATTTGGGGAGGTAATGCAAAAGCGGTATGGTTAGAGCTATCGTAGATAAGAGAGATGGTGGACTAGGATGTGGAGACCCCTTTACTCTGAGCACATGCAAAGTTGCAGCCAAATTTGTTTGGTGTGTGCTACATGATGACTCCTCCCCAGCCATGGTATTTGTGACACTGGCTTGATCAATGTAAGCTTAAACATAAGCCATCACTTCCTAGAGATGAACTAGGGCCTTCTTCCTACGATTCTAAACTTGCTCCAGTACCTTTAGGTGATGAGAAAGGTACTCCCGTGCCCGATGAAGGTCCCATTCAGTATGCCCCCAACCGATATTCCTAGTGAGGTTGGAAATATCAAGATCTTTTGGAATACACAAGTTTGGAACGGGGAAGGACTTTCTTTTTGGCCTTGGTCCATCCCCATATATTGGGAAATGGAAAGAACGAATTCAATCCGATTTACAACATTTATGGGGAGAATGGCGATGGATGGATATCTTGACCGGATACAAGGTACAAAGGGCGTGGGATAGGAGACGAAAAGATACAATGAGAGATTCCCCGAGTGTTCGGTAGCCAAGGGAAATATGGTGGTGTGTTTCAAAAGAAAAAGTACCGTGTGCGAATATCTATATCGTGCTTTTAGGTCTTGAAGAAACTCCACTAAAAGTGGAGGTTAGGTTGGGGGTAACAAATGCTGGTTGCTAAGCTTCTCTTGTCTAATTCATGGATATCTATTCGCTCAAAGAAACTTCCGTTTTTAGGTGGATCAAGGCTTCAAGGGGTCTCAGTACCAAAATGGTTCTATTGGAAAAGGGATTGGCGGCCGATGATATGTGCCCATTGATTGCCAATCGTGAGTCGACTGTGCATCTCCTCTTTTTGTCCTAAGATTTCAGGGTTACGTGCTTGGGTTTCACCTATCTTAGGGATAGAGTCCGCCCATCTTATCCGGGTCGACCCGCTCACTAGAACCCCGATAGATGTATAATTACCTCTCCCCGACCAATGTGGCACTTTGGGTGGTATGGAGGCACATATGTGACGGGCATTATAAGGTGCAACTTCAAGTGGGTAAAACCGAAGAACCCGTTTTAACATTGAAGTGGCTCTAATGGCCTTGTCCCACCATAGAAAGATGGGTGTGGCGTACAATAAACAGTTGGATAGAGTAGGTAAATTGGAAGGATTTTACAGCTTCTTCATATGTCAAAGGGTGGATGAAGAAGGTTTAGCCCCTACATATGACAGTGGGAATCACACTGTCTTGTATGCCTGTCTCTGCGGAGAAGACGGTGACATTTTCCTATAGTACTCACATGCAGGGAAGAAGACATCTACCGAAGTACCACAACGCTTCTCAACACTCCAAATCCATAGGCTAACCTCCTAATATCTAGCATAATATCTAGATAGGAACGAAGAACTTCGTAGGAGAGCTCCATGTTGAGGCCATAATGCGCATGCCCCTGCTCACAGCAAACTGTAATTTTCATCGACACAAACATGTCGCACAATAGGTCCAGGGTCCTCAAGACGAAACATGAGTTCGCTTAATCCAAATAGCACAGAAGTCCTCGCATCCAAAGATCATTGACAAGTATAAAAGCGGCGGAACATAAGAGCTCAAACACAAGGATGAGTGGAAAATTTGTAAACAAAATGAGGGAAGAAATGGATCGGGCAACCTAAAAAGCGGCAATACTCAGGTACATCAAGTTCAACGAAGACAAAGACGAGAAGGATGGGGGCATACAAACGGTTGTTGCTGGCTGATCCACTTTCGACGGACAGCGGGGAATTCCTTGACAAGGGCACCTCATCTACCACAACACATACATGGCAAAGCAGAAGACATCGAGACAACCCGCACATTGTTGACATTTCAAAGCACAGGGGATACCTACAAATGGGCTTATAGAAAGGAAACATTAACGAAAGCAAAAGAAGAGGACAATCGGAATGGAGATGACAAAGAGGAAGGCGAGGGCGAAGTTCGATGTAAATGCACTTATAATACACACTCCCAAAAAAAAAAAGGGAGATACGCAACCCAAAAATGGCGTAACATAACATAGCCCCTACATTTATAACAACCCATCGCCTCCCATCTCTTGCAAAGCCCAGAGGGCGATATGGTATCGAACAAATAAATCATGCTCAATGATATGTGCCATGCAATGGTTCAGATGCTGCAAACAAGGCAACGACTACTCTACGACGACAATATGTACAAGAAGACACATGACCAAACCCACAAATACAACCTCTTCCTTATGGAGAGGCCGGAGGGCAAAAGTGGCGGCTTGCTACAATGCCTCATCAAGGGACAAAAGTGGCTCTTCCAATAAGAACTCCCCGATTCAATGAGCATGTCATCGATCGTCATAGTTGCGTGCACATGAAGGACAACAGACAATGTCGACGGCATTACACTACACTATGCATTTGGTATAAGGCCAACGACGGCGTCCAGAAACAAGATGAGATGCCCACGTCCGACATGCTACAAAGGGGGAGGAATGTCTACGAGCAGGGTAGCCCTTAAGCCCAAATTTTCATAGGTGTAATTTAGAATATGAGGCGAATCTTAGCTTTTTTCGATTAGTTATGTTGGCATTTTGTTTCGGGGCTTCAATTTGAGTTGTAGCAACCTTTTGGAATCTTTCATCCATCAAATGATGGAATATATACTTTTTTCTCAAGATATCTAGGTGCCTAAACCCTAGATTTCTACCACGATATTTAACATCATTCGTCACCAATTTGAAGAGTTTGATCATGTCATAAGGATGTCTGTGCAACAATTGAACTGAGCAGTTGATGATTAAAATACAGAAGACAAGACAATCATATACACCATGTATTACCTAGATTGGTTGCACGTACATAGAAATAATCATGATAACAAAAAATAGAAAAACTTAATAGCTAAGATAAGGTACGGTTGCTCTAAAATGTAACAAAATCAATTGCCTCATAACCAAATCAAGAGGGTAAGTATTCTGATAAAATGAGTAAGCAAACCAACTATAACTACTCTACAACATACCTCATATCCTTATCTGATTGTAAATCTCAATAGCTCCACACTAAACGCTAAACAACAACAAGTACACAAACTTAGCCCAGGCATAATTGCATATTATGGTGGGCAAGCACAAACTGATTTGATTTCAGTCATCTTTTTAAGATTGGATAAACAACAAACCAAAAGCAAAAATACTCCAAGATTGCATATCTGGATGTTGGAGCCGGATCATGAAATCCACGTAACATGCATGGTTTTCCCCCTTCCCCTCTTTTTTTTTTTCCTGGAGGTAAACGACAATTCAAAAAACTCACCAAGAATAGAATTTGTATTAATTTTACATGATTTTTGGGGTTAAGGGGCGATTTTAGAATAATTACCAAGAATAAAATTCACATGGGGGCGAATCCAAGAATCCAATATTTAGTGATGTAGGCTAACTTATGAGTGGAAGGAGAAAATTTCGTAGACAGGTGGCTTATATTTTATTAACACCACTCCTAATTGATCCTACTCAACAAGAGTGAAAAAAATGCAAATGTCCAAAAAATAGCCTTTTGGCGATATTTCGAGCTTAAGGGCTACCCCGCCTCATGGCGGTGAGGCTCCTGGTCATAGACGAGATCAGAATGCCTCCTCTTTCACGTCAACGACACTGTCGCAGAAATTCCACTTGTTGAACATTGGCTTGAGTTGGCAGAACTCTTCGGCGTCAATAACTGACATATCTCCGAATGATGTGGAAGTTCCCGCATCTCTCCCACTCATGGAAGTCAAACCAGTACTACAAGTTCATCGAGATCGCTTAAGACAGGGCTAAAATACCTCTATGTCTGAAGGTCCACACCAAGCAAAACGAAAAGCCACAAGATCATGCGACGCCAGCCCGTTCAACCGGCCGCTGCCGAGGACAGATCCATCGATCACAAGGCGGCACAATCAAACAACTATGCTTCAAACCCGAGGTATGCGCATGCGCATGTAATGGCCTACAAAGTCGCTCTCACGAGTGAAGACAATGACGAGCCTTATTCCCTAATCATCATCGGCCACCAACCGGAACTTCAATGTCGGCCAAACGAGTCACGTAAGAGATCTAGAGAATGCGAGAGGATGCCGTGACCATGACCATCCTCAACCTTGCCGGCACATGGCCACCAACACTCATTCCAACAACGCTAAACACCCTCACAACAACAAAGTACATAGACCATATACTAGTAGACACAGCGAACGTCATCAGACATCCTCTGCCTATGAGATCGAGATCGCATAACCTAGCCATTTTCGAGACAACTAAGTACGTGTGTCTACTTCTCATAAATGCATGCGGAACAACTAAGCTCTATGATCTACAATGGGGCTCGAGCTCCTCCGACCACCAATAAGTCACCTGAGCCCCCTCAATCACCATCCTCACCACATTCGAGATTGCACCATGGGAACTGCCGGCCCCCACGGCCAACATATACAGGCATCAAGGAGGAAACATGCAGCAAACAACACAACATAGGACTATCCTCATGGGAGTTTTTAACATAGACATCCTGCGATAAAACAGCATCGTCATGGCCCTCCAAAATGCCATGCCCGGCCCTCGCCCGCCAGAAGACAAGCCCCCCACGTGGCTCCACGTTGCTACTCGACCACATCCGACGGATTTCGGGAGGCCGCTTCAGACCCCTCCTACACGCTATTGAGCCGACCACGGATGGGCATACATGGCATTCACTTGAAGAACACAACTCTGAAAAACGCTTTTAATGCTCACGGCGTGATCCTCCTAGTAAGGATACTTCTACGATGATAACATTCAATTCAAGTTCGTTTTCCATTGTATCTACCGATTATAACTTTACTTTTAGATCTGCGTCATCATGCATGCTCTAAAACAACAACATAAACATATCTATCAATCTTATTGCTAGGTAATTGAGTTCCTCTCTCAAATGCATTAATAATTTCCTTATTCTAAGCATCCCTGCCCCTATTTATAAAGTTCTCCTACATGTGCAATGTCTCCAAAAATTTCATGCATACAACATGCTTTTCGAAGCACCATACAACTAATGCAAAGCACACTATCTATTAAGTTCTATAATACAAAACAAGCAACCATGGAGTGATGAAACCTAAACAAACCCACTCTACAAAAACCATGAAAATACACTCGGGCCACCAGAGGGGCAACCCTCGTGCACAACACCTTGTTAATCTAACTTAGTAGAAAGGGGCTCAAGCCCGTCCCTATCTGCAATATTGACTTACTTAATAGAAAGGGAACCCGATGCTCAAGCCTGTCCCTATCTGCAATATTGACTTATTGGTGTGCCCCAAATACATGTCTATCTTATTGGCCTTTTATAAAATCAGTGGGACACATTAGTGTGTTCGAGTCATTCTCTTTAGGTAAAAAAGAAACTCACAATAGTTACTGGCAAGCTCACACATAAAAATATGTACATTCTTTTGACAAAAATATCTTCTATATAATTTCTCGTATACAGTTATTACATACATCAGGTAGAACAGGAAACGACCCCAGATAAAACCCAATGAATATTATTCTAATGTAACAAGGCTGTGTTACAGCCCTTACTGCAGAGATTTCATGTACAGCCAATTGAACCCTTCTAATAGAGATAAAAAGGGTAGCCACTGCAAGTCTGGCTGTGGCTCTTATTCAAGCGATTACAGTAAGACCAGACTAGCTATAGTTCTTTCCAGTTGGCTAGATCTCATCAAGCCAAAAATCTTCCTCATCCAGAGGACAACTCACAATAGGATCACCCTAATTATACAGGTGCAAATGTTGCAATGTACATTCCAATTACAGTAAACAAAAGACTACATACAAAATTGCTATCAGAGGAATCTGATCAACTGCCAAGATCAGAAGCATATATTTCAGACAGGAGCTGCTTACTTCTTCATGTTTATCCGTGATAAGATCCGCTTCCCATATGGACTGCTGCGTATGGCTGCAAGATGAGGCCGAATGGCATCAACCAGCATAGCATGCAAGGCACCCTAATTGAAACACGAGAAACTTAAAAGTTACACTCAAATCAGGATAAATACTTGTAACAAGTCAACTTCACAATACCTCTGTGCTTGTTAAAGCACACTGAATCACATAGTTGGCAAATGGATCCTGCAGTAACTGGTCCAGTAACGAACTAGTCATGAGCTCATTAACAATACAAGCACGTGCTTCACCCTCAACTTGCTTCAAACATTTCTCAACTACATTACTGCTGAACTTCTGCATAGAGAGGAGGACAAAATTTCCCTCCAAACGTGTCAAGACCTCCATTGAAGCCCAGGGTATATTCAAATTTAGAACATACTGGACAACATAATTCCTGGATGAGGCACACAAAAGGGTTTAAAAAAGGCATAAAATACGTGCACAAAATGTGAAACGCCCTTGGTATATACCCATATTGATCTTGTGAAAGCACAAGGGCATTAGCTGCAATCTCTGCTACAAGCTGGTGTTTCTGAGATCCTTGTGCACGATCAATACACCTCTGCAGAACACAGCATCCATGTCTATGTGTTGCAATATCAACACAATTTTCACTGCTGCATCATATATGAACTGCAACAAGACATCGAATATTAGAACCTAAGCGCTTGCAAGTAAAAGTCTGAAATAGCAAATTGAACTGACTGAAATGTACCTGGCTATCTTCATTACTTAAATATTGCAGGCAGCGTTGGACAACATGATTACCATTGAGGTCCTTTATGAGCGTTACAACTCCTTCTTTTAGGGATGATATGACCATAGATATCTGCTCAGGCATCCTTAAAAGTCTCAATCAACTTCTGAACTGCCCGTGTCCTAACCAATTGTCAAGAATAAAAGATTAGCTTATGCATGAACATAGACTAATTAACAAGAATCAGACTTTCAAATGCTTACCCATGCATATTTAATGAGATCTTTACTAACTCATCAGCAATAGCGACAACTTGGAGGATCTCCAACTGTTGTTTTTCAGTACAAACTTCAAAGAAGCTTTTGGATCAAGTAGTTTCCAAAAGGATCAGTCATCAAGTCAACAATATGGCCAATAATTTCATAGAAGATTTGCTGGATCTCTTCAGCATTTCCTTCATCAAATTTGCTTTGTAAGCAGCGACAACCATGTTGGTCTTTAGCTTCTGAATATATTGGCCTTCAATCTCCCTGAGCGAGGTATACTTTGGCTGTTGATGTTGAGAATATGGGGAAACACTTAAATCTAAGTTTTCATCAATAACTAGTCTTGCATAAGATTGCAAGTCCAAAGGAAAAGGTTTGAGAGTGGGATTGCCCAAAGCTAATGACTGACTAATATCAGCATAGGGAATTCCATTACACTCTATGCCATCTTTTCTTCCTTAATCCACCTGGTGAAACATAGGGGCTTATTGAGCTACAGTTCGATCCTGTCTTGACCCATACAGAACTAGGAGTCATATAACTTTCCTTATGGTTAGAGCTTCTTTTTATTAGCTTGGTGAGCATGCAAGAAGGGACATGAATCACCTTGTTTACAGTACCCCTGTGCATAAGATGGACAAAGCTGCTTCCATTCAAGACATACACACAGCGTCCAAGTTCTTGGAATGTTGAGGTTTTTCTTGGAATGTTGTACTTAGATATGGTGTCCCTGCTGCTTCAAAAGATGCCTGCTTTAATCCATACTTCTGAGCCACCTGATACTCCTGAATTTGCTGCTGCAGAATATATAGCTGCTGCATTCGCTGTAAGCTTAAGTCGTTCGCCATCCTCAACATGCTGATTCAATTGCAAATGTTGCTGCATGAGAATCACCTGCTGAATGTGCTGAGCCTGTACAAGAGCTGCCATATCCAATTCTGGACCATAATGCTGTGGATAGGAGGGGTAGAGTTCAGGGGATGATCTTGAAAGAAAGTGAGATGTGTGTGACATGTTTGTTACAATCTTAGTGCCCATGGTATCTTGCTGGATATTTGAATAGATTGTTCCTGCCATGCCTCCTTCTACATTTCTATTCCTAATGAAGCATTGCCCATCCAGAGCCAGAGATTCTATGCCAATGCCTTGTCCTCCGTGCAGAAGAGAATTGTTCTGGACATTGGAACCTAGATTCTCCTGCTGAATTTTCAGAAGATAAGTTAGCATAAGGTTCCATACGTGAAAACAGGCCATCAGATCTGGATTGCATACGATAATTTGCCAATGCAGATCCCATGCAAACATTCACTATCCCATTGGGTCCACTTGCATCAAGTGGATCCTTGGGTTTTGCCAAATTATCTTCACAATCTGATGAGGAATTGTAAAGCCAAATGATGGACACCATCTTGGGAAGAATGAGTGTCATGCTGCTGTCCAACCAACTTGTCATGTTCCTTTCTCAATCCCTCATGGTGTCTAAATTTATACACATCTGCCTTTGAGCGATCTAAGGTCAAATCACTGAAAATTGATGAAATTTGGTTTGAAACCACTACCACATTGTTCTTATGCATCCTAGATTCAGTAAGTCCAGGGATTTTTTTGTACTCTGGATACGCTTTATAAAAATTCTCATAAACATCACTGTTCTTAAGATAGGGTTTTGAGACAATTTGTGCCAATGAACCAGAGTAACAATTATCTGATGGCATCCCATATACGCGCTGGAGCTCATCTACATGTGGGACTGGGGGCAGAGGTGGCCCTAGGGATCTCATCCAACAACTGATCAATGTCTGCATCTTCCTGAAATAAATCCATTTACGGTAAAGAAAAACTAACCAAGAAGAAGTCTTTTTTAGTTTTGAGCTCTATGTGCGGCCAAAAGATCAAATCAAAGGATCAAATCATGTGCATATGTATGGTTCACCCGCAGTCCAATTAGTATCAACACCCGCAGCCCGATTCTTTAGTATCAATAGCAATGCTCAGTAGAAACACCTTCGGTTTGGTTTAATGTTTCAGTAGGAAACCTCAGTAGGAAACCTCTGTTGATGTGTTTTAGCGTTCATAAATCAGTAGGAAACCTCAGTAGGAAACCTCTGTTGATGTGTTTTAGCGTTCATAAATCAGTAGGTCGGTTGACACATTGGAAAGGATCTGAATCATCTATTTAGAAAGAATTTGCCTTTCGGGCCTTTGTCCAATTAGGACCTTAAATTTTCTACATTCGGAGTCCACAACTTCAGCATCATCGATGGCGACGACGAAATGGATTCTGAAATTTATTAACATTTTCTGGAAAGGGTACTGTCGATATCCTGCGGGTACTGCGGCCATCACAAGTTTTAATCGACCAACTAATGGTCCGTGGTATAACTATGTAATACATAACCATATGGAACAATCCTTATATAGTATGCTGTTTTCGTTTTGGGGTTGTGGAGGGTTTTCAAGCAGTGGTCTGGCCTATGATTTCCGTATAGTATTGTATTGAAAACAATATAATTTGCCATGTGAGAGGAGCTTGGATGGTTATTACTATTTTGGGTTGGCAATTCTTTTTTTGCAAAGAAGAGTAGGGAAAAAAATTGGCGCCTTTTTTTTAGGGCGTGGATAAGAAGGCATCTTTGCCTTCTTTTTTTGGCAAGGGCAGGAGGAGGGGGGGGCATGTAGGCGTAACTTTTCCGGTGAAGGCGATGTCCCGTGTTTGATTCCTTTGAGTCGCTTTTTGGTAATCTGTGATGCTCTATTGGGCGAGTATGGCCTCACGATAGAACGCCATGTAATTTTTTCTGGAAGGAGTAATTTGAATGGCGTTCAAATTTGAAGGTTGAAGCGCTTTGATTAGCGGGCCACGGAGATTAGGGCCTTGATGACATTAGGCCCCGGCCGATTTCAAGCCATTAGTTTTGGCATCCCGGCAGGCATCATTCTTCTTGAGCTTGGCTTAGGGAAGAGGCCGCCACCTACTATTTGAAGAGCCCACAAGGCGGTAGCCGCTCTAGTTTCTTTCTCGAATACCATCTCGAGAAATGTTTTTGGTGATTTGGTAAATGCTTGTGGTTTTATACCCGATTGTGTCGGTTGTGTTCGTTGGCTGGGTATGGCGAGGAGGGCGGAGGTTGATTTCTGGAGCGAAACGGTAGCTCATACCTTTATGCTGACCATTGGCTTGTTTATTTTGTGTTTTTCATGTGCTTTAACCATGTGGTCGTTCGACACCATAGGAAGTGGTTTTTTGTTTTTGGGTCAAAATCTTAATGGCCATTGATCTGGCACAATACTGGCAATATCCCACAGATCGATGGCTTGCAATAAAAGATGAACCAAACGCTATAATACATGGAAAAAACGCTGGCTCATACCTTTAGAAGGTATCTTAGACCTGGAGTAGATTGGCTACATGTGATGAATGCACTTTATATAAAGTGATGTGTGATCATGAATAGAGGACGTCATGACATATGCAGTATATAATCATATGGAACAATTCCTATTAAAAGGTATTGTGGCCTAGAGTAGATTGGCTACATGTATAATCATATCGCTAAATCACTAAATCCAATATTATCGCTAAATCCTTGCCCTTCAGTCTAGGACCAACCTAGAACATGATTGCACCAGAACGTGTTCCTATGCCTCTAGAACGAAAACGAACAAACGATTGGAATGAAACAAAAGTGTGAATGGCATCCGAAACAAAATTAAAAACTACTAACAGTTCTAACATCATGAGAGCCAAAATATATATTAGCAAATAGGAGCTCATCTAGCTCAAGTACAATACAAGGGCCTTGCTGCAAGTCTTCCCCTTCTGCAAAAATTCTGTCCCCCTCTGCAACAAGTTCAGATGAAGAGCATCCTAATCTCTTTTGTATCTTCTTTAATACCTTGAGGAATTTTCTCACAACACTTTTTTTTTTCATTTGCTAGGATCAAATCTGCGATGGGATCTCAATCTAGTCACATTTGAAGTCTTCACCATCCCACAACAGTTAAATTGCCACTTTCTAGCTCCAGATGCCTTTGTACACTTCCTCAGAATAGAAGTATGCTCCTTGAACAACCAAATAATGTCTTTCCCCATTCGACTCTTGATTTACTCGGGTTGGGGGAGGGGGTAGATAGGAACATTTTTTGCATATGGTTAGCACGCTTCCCAAGAAATCATATATGAAGGCCCAAATAAAAGCGAGTTTTGGAATTTCTTTTTGCAAAAGGAATCTTTTTGATGCTCTCAATGATGGTGGAATCTTTTTGCAAAAGGAATCTTTTTGATGCTCTCAATGATGGTGGAATCTTTTTTTTTGCAAAAGGCTTTTAATTTTTTTTGCTTTGAAAAGGGATATGAGACTTTAAAATTCTTCGTTAGATTTTTCCGATGTAGACTTGCTACAAAGATCAAATCTCGATCTTTATGAGATCAATGTCTCGAAATTAGATATGTACAAAGATAGGATGGACATTGTGTAGAGACGAGAAATGCCTTCCTCCAAAGGCATCTAGTGCAACATGATCCCTAGATTACCAAAACGAAAGCAAAACCTATTCATCCTTGGGATGATAGAGTATATAGAACCAACTAAAAAAAGACCGGACATATAATTAAGATTTGTTCACAACAATAATATGTATCTGAGGGCAATATCATATTTGATAGCAAAACATCCAAGGGAAATTCTCAGATTTGATAGCAAAGCATCTAAGGGGAATTGTGCCATAAACTTTTCTTCCTGCTTCAATAGCCCTTTAGGCTTGAGGGAGTCTGCCCTTTAGGCTTGAAGGAATCTGCCAGGTATTTGCGCCTTTGTAAAACAAAGGGGGTTTTGCCAAAGGATTTGCATAACTAACGACCCATGTCATTGTAGCACTGATGGAGCATGACCATTGAAGAACTCTGTTTGCTCGTCCACGCTCAACAATGTAATTATCGAGTAGAAACCTTGTTGCACCGGAATACATCGCTAAAATGAGAGCCCGACAAGTTTTGGGTATATTTCGACCGATATGAAAGAATTTGACATTTTTACTTGAATACAATAGGTTGAAATATAGTCTCCATCCGCTTCCACAGGGCGGGTTTTGAGAAGTTAATTGGTTTCAACAAGCTATTTGATCGAGGGGAAATTATACGCATCACTGAATCGAAATAAAGAAAAGTTTGAAGCTTAGATTCTACAAGCAAGATCTTTGAAATTAAAATAATGATGGCGTGTGTGTGTGTGCGGTACGAAATCTTGATACATCCATACAATCCACGTTTATATCATCTTGAGTCTCCTTTGTGCTTCTCACAAGTACAACCTAAAGGGCATTCTATTCTTTGAATAATGCCAAATATTTTGGCAATATATGAGTGCATGAGATTAAATAAACATGCATGAAGATAAGCGAGGCCCTCTACTTTTAGATAGTACTAAGCAAAGAAAGCCATGTGCAATGCAAAATCTAACACCTTGAAATGCAAATACTGAGAATGGTCCGGGCACGAAGCGGCTTTTGGGATATTAGAAAATGATGCTATTATGCAATTATTATATTTAATAGTAACTAAAAAAGATTTAGAATATCACGACCCAAGCTCAGCCTTGGAATGTAAACCAACAACGAGACCTAAAATCAAGATCCACTAAAAATGCAAGGTATTTGTTTTAGAAGTTCGCCAAACTCAATATATAGCACAATAACCCATGCGGATCGAGAACTGAATACTAAGTATAAAGGATATGAAAAGTGACTTGCGGGACAAATCGAGGACGTTTCTAGCACCTTCTTTGAGCATAAACATGAAAACAACATAATATATTTTCTAGCTTCCATGTTCTTTGTGTGAGAAGGAAAAGAATGACAAAAAGCTCGTGAGTTGGCGTTTTGCTCTAGTAGTGACCATTGAAGAACTCGTTTTGCTCGTCACATTCAACAACGTAATTATCGAGTAGAAACCTTGTTATGTTGAGTACATCTCATCCGGCCACCAGCAGGTGACATGTATATTTCGACTACATATGAAAGAAATTGACATTTTTGACTTGAATACGATAGATTGAAATATCGTCTCCATCCTTAAGGAGGATTAGCAACGCTTGCCAGAGCCAGGTTTGAGAAGTTAACTGCTTTTCAACATGCTATTTGATCGGAGAAATTATCTGAAAAAATTCGAACAAAATACGAGAAAAGTTTGAAAGACGTAAGCCCCAAGGTTGCTTCATTGCGTCGACCTTCCAAGGATCGAAATCGAATCCGCCTCTTATTTGTTAAGTTATCCGATGGCTAAGGAAACCTAAAATAATAATATTAATATCACACATTTACTAAAAAAAAAAGAAACATGCAAGGGGAAATACCTACAACCCGCGAGTTGCCTTCTTCTTCTTTGAAATCAATGGCTAAAAAGAAGGTGCACTCTAAAAATACTGTTTAGTACATGCAGATGAAGACAGCGGCTAAATCATAGGAAAACCATGTAAAAAAGCATACAAAAACACAAAAACCCTATTATAATGCTACATATTGAAGTCCACGGGGACCAAGTTCAACCCTAATTGCTCAAAGATTTCCTCTGCTTGCTCATCTACTGGGTTCTCTTGGGCTCGATATCTGTTCAGTTTCTCATTGACCTCTCCACTGTTGTAATAATCCTTAGGGATACAAGAAATTTATCGTGGCGCTCAAGGCCATCACGAACATTTCTTTTGTCTGACTCAATGCAAAGGCTACCTTGTGTATAAGATACTTGGTGCAAAAGTTATTGAGCATTGAAGATACCTAGTGAAAAGAATAGTTTATCAGGTTGTTTCCACATGCATGCATCTAAATAAATCCTGCAATGAACACATATCCTTTTTCATAATGAGAATCTACTTCAACAAATCGATCAATACACAACCTTTCTAGGTGTACATTAACGTAGGTTTTTGAAAACATCAAGTGGAATGTACATGCGTTTGTTGGGGATTTTTGCCAACTTCAAATGTTTTAAAGTTGAGCCTAGTATTAGCATTCATAGTTGAGAATGCAACCCTATTCAACAAGTTGAGTTTAGTTTTTGTCATGTGATGAAATGCATTGGATGTAAAGAAGTATTTTGTATAGACATGGTTTTCAACATTTTACAATATTGAAGCCAAATGGTCCATGAGGAATGCAAGGAGAAATGCAAAAATCCAAAAAGAGATTTATGTATAGATTTGATCGGGGACCAGCCGGTGAGGCTCCATCACAATCGGAAGATTGATACTCAATTTGGTCGCACCTTATAAGACTGTAGAGTTAATCTAACATGATTCCATGTCCACAAAAAAGAGACATCCAAAAGAAGAAAAATATCGTTTTTGGGTTGCCCCTAAGGGGGCAAACCCTCATCCATGTGGTTTATGTCATATTCCAGGTATATGCTAATATATATAAGCCTGGAATATGCCAATAATCTCAAACCCATTATTGGTACAGCGTGGTCAATTATGTTGCTAGTCAACCAATCGGAAACGAAACCGCTAACCTGCTTCTTTCTCGAGGAGGCTATGGCCGAAAGCAAGGAAAGGCTTGCTCGCTAACATCATTGTAAACGCCGGCGGGATTACCATGATGTGGCATATGGGCATGATGAGTTGGCAATGTGAGGGATGACATGGCAAGTAGGGGTAATGAGATGTCAAACAAGTTGGCTAAGAATATTTTTCTAGTCAAAACATGGGATGAGGTGGACATGATGTGGATGACATGGCAAGTAAGGGTAATGAGGTGTCAAACAAGTTGGCTAAGAATATTTTTTTCTAGTCAAAGCATGGGATGAGGTGGACATGATGTGTATGACATGTGGATCTTTGATGTGGAGGTGTTGGTGATGATGTGGCAAGATGATATGTCACCCTTATAGAATTTAACCATGTAAATTGAAGAACTTTTTGGTAAAGGATGGAATTTCAATGGGGTGACACGTGTATGATGTGACATGGTAATGTAGATAACATGTATGATGACTTGGCCACTTTTGAATTATGTCATAGGTAGGCAAAATTTGACTTTTGATTCTTCCCTTAGGAATTTTACACTTTCTCTCGTCATTTGACTTCTAGAGGGAGAAATTTGACCTTGACCATGAGCATGACTTCTAGAGAGAGAAATTTGAGCTTTGACCATGAGCATGACCAAGTCAAGTGGAAATTTGTGCTTTAATGAGATGGTGATTGTATGGTAAGCATGTGTGTGATGTGAATGGCATGTGAAGAGAAGTTTTGGCTAGAAAAAAATCTTCTAGGCCAATTTGCCTTAGGAAATGAAGGGGTGGACATGGAACTTGGGGTCTAATGGGCATGTTTTCATGGTAAAGGGATGTGGGAGGTTTAAGATGGGAATCAAGGAATGTGGTTATGCCAAGAACTCAAGTGTAAGCATCACATACCAAGAACTCTTCAAAGGGTCTTCAAATCTTCAATATTTGCTTGAATCACCTTCCATGGCATGCTTGTGTGATCTTTGTCAAATGTCCTCACCTTGGTCTTCAAGTCTTCTTCTCAAAATGTGCAAAGATGCATTGTCTTTGTATACCTGTGTTCAAATCAACGTGTGAGCATGAGAATATGAGAATGTGTCTTGCTCTTCCATGCTGCCATAGCATGGCAAAGATTATGCCAAACTAAAAGAAACGGGTTGGTTCCCCGGCCTCTTGTTTTTGATTGATAATCCGGAGTAAATTCCAACTAATCTGCCGGTGTGGAGATATGCTTGGCGACTCAATGGACTGCAATGGATTTGAAAAAAAAAAAAAGGGTGGTGGTAGATTGATTATGATATGAATATGAACATGGAAGTGATTTGCAAATGAACACTGCATGACAAGTGTGACCATTAGTAAAGAATATGAGCTGCTGGATGGGAATGTGGAAAAGAGTGAAGATTTGAAGTGTTTTATGTGGATCAAAGGCAACTCTTGTGCAGATGAGTATAGAATGAATGTCTCAGGATGCACCTGCATGTGACAAAAGATTTGTTAGCACAAATGAGCTGCTGTTGTGGTAGGAATTGCAGCGAAGATAAATATGAGGATGAATGAGGAGAGGTGAATGAGTATGGGATGAATGACTGCAAATCCAGATGCCCCTGCATGGAATTCAGAGCTTGAGCAATATTAGTACTTGATTTGAATCTTGAATGAGTTGACATTTGCACAAATCTTCTAAATTTGAAAACAATTACTACATACCTAATGCTCCTGAATTGTTTTTTGTCCTTTTTTTTGTTTTCTTTTTTGCTTTTTGCAATATTAGTTAACCAAAGCAAACTAAACTATCCTACCTACAAATTCCAAATAATCTTTTAACTAAGCAAGATTAAGGAAACATGTTGTTGCCAATACCTTTTCAAATGTAGGATATTGATAGGATTCAACAATTCTCTGCCATCAAGCACATCTTTTAGCCAATAAGAAGCTTTCCCTGCTGTGCCAATAATTTCAAAAGGCCCTTCCCAAAGATTTTCAAATTTATCTGCTATGTCCTCCCTTGCCTTATTCCATTTTAAAACAAGCTCACCCGATTTGAGAGTGCCTTGGAGTTTGTGAGAAGCTTTGAATGTTGCAATATCCTTGGCCTTTTTAATCATGACAACATTCTCTGCCTCATACCTGTGCTCTTCAAGCTGCGTTAATCTCGCACATCGTTCCTTTAAAGCATCATCCATTTCTAAGTTTATCTGGTATGCTAGTCTGAGTGATGGAAGTTCTAATTCAATTGGCACTACAGGTTCTATACCATAGACCAGACTGAAAGGTGTGTGTTTGGTGGAAGCCCATAGTTCTATAAGCCCATAGTGCATCATGGAGTTTTAGGTGCCAATCTTTTTTGAAATCTTGATGGTCTTTTTAAGGATTGACTTTAGAACTTTATTGGTTGACTCTCTTGGCCATTGCCTTGAGGGTAATAAAGCTGAACTTTTGGTGTGTTTAACTTTCATAGTGGCTAATAATAATGCAATGGTTTGACTCATAAACCTGGCTTCCCCTATCGAGGAGATAATTTTGAAGGGAATTCCAAATCTAGCACGATGTTTTCATGAAGGAATCTTGCAACCGATATAGGTATTTGCTTCCCTAATGGAAATTGCTTCAGCCCACTTGGTAAAGTAATTTGTGGCTACAAGTATCAACTAATGTTGAGCTGAGGAAGGTGGATCTATTGGACCTATGAAATCTAGACCCCATGTCTGGAATGGTCCTGGGAAAGTTATAGCAGTGAGAGGAGCTGGTTGCAATGTTCTCTTGCCAAAAATTTGGCATTTATGACGGCATTTTATAACATCATAGCAATCTTTGAAAAAGAGTAGGCCAAAAATAACCTGACCTCAAGATCTTCTTGGCAGTTGTGTCAGCAGCAAAGTGTCCACCACATATACCTTCATGACACGCCTCAATGATCATTTTGACTTCTTCATAATCAACACACCTCAACAATACTCCCTCCTTGTCAACCTTGCATAACACATCCCCAATCAGCCTGAATTTTTTGCACTTCTCTTTAAACCTCCTTTCTTGACTGCTACTCAAGTCCTTTGGCATCTCATTGTTTTTAAGATAAAAACCTGATATCACATTGCCAGTCCAAGTCTTTTGCATAAAAAGCAACCAAGTTAGTAATACAATCAACAACATTTAATCCTTCTTGATCCTCGTGTTCAAATAGAGCATAAGGTAGATAGGAACTAGGATTTTCAACTAAGTTCACAACTTTGACAGTAATGTTATAAGCCTGAACTTTACAAGCCCATCTACACAACTTTGCTTTTGGTTGTTTCTTTGCAAAGAGGAGAGATAGAGGGTTTTGCCTCATATAAACTTGATCCCTGTCTTTCTATCAAAAACATCAAAGCAGCAGCACTCTTTTCTAGTCTAGGATATCTTAGCTCAGTATCAGACCACATTTTGCTGGCAAAAGCAATAACATGGTCTTCTTGCAGCAATGCAACACCAATTGCCCTTTTAGTGACACTAATATAGGCTTTGAAAGGCTTTTCTAAGTCTGGGGGCTTTAGCAGAATAGAATGGCATATGACATTGATGATTTTATCAAAGGGTTCTTGACATTCTTCATTCCAATCAACCAGAATATGTTTGCTTTCACTCTTGGAAAATTTTCCAACCTTTGTGAGGTTTGTGTGAGAAGTGAGGGACATATATTCTCAGAAAACTAGTCATTCCCATGAAGCTTTTTACCTGTTTGAGTGTCTTTTTAGGAGCTAGTTTCTTCAAAGCCTCAATTTTAGCTTCTGCCACCTGAATGCCTTTTGTAGACACTACATGCCCAAGCAATTCTCCTCTTGAGCACAAAAAGACACATTTCTTTGGGTTTAAACTGACACCTCCTTTCTTGCACAAGGTAAATAATTTAGTTAGAACACCAAAATGATCTTTGAGGGAAGTTCCTAAACAAAGATCATCCAAGAAGACACGAAATGCATTTGAAGGCATATCCTTGAAAATAGTGTCCATGGCTCTTTGGAAAGTTGCAGATGCATTCATTAATCCAAAGGGCATCCTCTTCATGGCAAATGTTCCCCAAGGTGTAATGAATGAGGTCTTTGGTTGATCTTCCTCCTATATGCTTATTTGATTGAAACCTGAAAAGCCATCTAAGAAAGAATATATTTCCTTGCCTGCAACAACATGTAAAACTTCTTCTAAAAAAGGCAAATGGTAACAATCTTTAATGATAGCTTTATTCAAGTCCCTATAGTCAATGCAAACCCTTATAGTTTTATTTTTCTTCTCTACTGGTACAATGCAAGATAATCACTCAGGATTTACAATCTCTGCAATCACATCTGCATCTTTCATTTTATATAATTCCTCTTTGATCAGGCCTAATAAGGATGCATTAATTCTTCTGAGCTTTTGAACCATAGGTTTCATACCTTCCTTGATTTTTATCTCAAACTCACATATCCTCTTATCAACACCAACTAACTCATCATAGTCCCAGGCAAAAATATCTTTCCAATCATCAAAAAAATTAGTAACAAAGGCATTATCCACTTCTTTGAACAAGTCACCAACATATAGAACTCTATCTATACCCTTTTTGTTCAACTTAACTTCCTTTACCTGTTTCTCCTCACTTGCATTGATTACCAGAATAGGATAGAGCTGTTGCAGGTCCTTTTTCTCCAGTTCCTCTTCTTGAACTGCTCCCTCAGCCAAATGCTCAAGCAAAACACTTTTGCATAATGCATCAGCTTCAGAGTTTTTGTTCCTTGGCACGTGAGGCCAGTCTCAGCGTCTTGAAGTTTTTAGTTCTCCCAAAGCTTGGTTCCTGATTGAGATCATGTCTTCATTTTTGGCCTGATATTCCCCCAATATTTGCCTACAAACAAGCTGAGAATCTCCAAAGATAACAATTTCATTAATACTCAAATTCTTAGCTTCTTGGAGTACTGCTATTAGAGCCTTATATTCTGCCATATTTGAGGCTGCATTAGGAAAAATTCTGCCTACTTTTGCAAGCAATCTATTAGAAAAATCTTTGAGGATAGCAGCAGAGGAAGCAACACTAAGTCTTTTGGAAACACCACCATCAAACTATAAGTAAGCAAAATTTTCTTGTTTAGGCAGAGCTACCTGCATAGGGAATTCTGAGTTATATATTGGATCATTTGCATTCAATACAAACTCTCCACATGGATTTGAGAGCAGCATGTCTTCTTCTATGAAGTTTAAGGCTTCAAATTCACCTACTTTGTTGTAGAGTGTTACCTTTTTCTTACCATTGGAAATAGTGCATTCCCCTTTTGACCAAACAAGCCTGGCATCAACTGTAGAAAGCCACTTTCTTCCCAAAAGCATCTGATTTCTCTTCTATCCCTTCAAAAGCAACCACAACAAAGTTAGATGCAACAACAATACCTTCCACATCAATTGGTACATTGCTGACTATCCCTACAGGGACATTTAGAGGTGATCCTCCATCTAACAGGACCTTGATTAAAATTTTCTTGCCCATTCTAGCAACACAAGTAAAAGCCCCTGGGTCATAATCTTCCTGAGTAAGCATGCGTTCCTCGATATGATTGGTTAGAGCAAACTCATCTTCTTTGATCAAATTGAGTACCTTCTTCCTGTAGGATGGAGCTATTTTGAGCAGAGTCAACAAGTCAATATTAATTTTAGAATTTTTAAGCAAATACAAAATCCTCACTATCTTTATCCTTTTTCAAATATTTCTGAATAGGGGGAGGAGGCACAACCATATTTTGCTTGATTTCCTTATGTCTCACAGCATTGACGTCCTCAATGGCCTGTGCTGACTCTTTCTCCTTTGCATTGTTCATTCCTCTTGTATGCACAGCCATAATTTCCTCTTGTCCTTCAATCTCCTGCACAAATTTGCAACCTTTCTTGTGTCCATATTCTTGATAATACTCCTCAAAAGTTTTCTAAAAATTGTTAGCATTCATGCTCGGATCAAAAGTAGGAACATAAATTGGCCGATTCAATTCAAAATTGACAAGGCATACCTGTGTTTGCTATATACTCACACTTGGTGCTGCAGTAGAAGCTTCATGATTCTCACGTAGCTTCAAAGATGCTTTCGATGCTTCATTAGTTCTCCTAGGAGCCATGAGTTCAAATTCCAGGAAATTATCTCAGTAGAGTCTCCAAAATGTTGAAGGTGTTCCTGGCAAAACCTTCAACCTCAGTGGTTTAGAAGCTCCAGATTGCTTGAGGCGACCACTCTGAGTAAAACAATCCCAAGAAGAATGCTCGAACAGTGATTATGAATAGCTTTCCCTAAAGAGAAAAAAGTCTGCCTTGCAAGGATACATGCCAAATGCAAACCAAAGGGACTTTACTCATTATTATTGATTCTAAAGCTGCACAAGACTTTGAAGGATACTGGGAAAAAAGTCAGATAAATTTGGATTAGAGCGAGCTGTTCAAATAAGCATCCCTGGTCAGCTTTTGGTCAATATCCCTGGCAGAGAGTTAAATTTTCTAACTCAATAAAGGTAACTTCTTTTTGAGATCTGATGCTTCAATCCCTCTCCAGAATGTCTGCTCACAATCTTCAAGAATGCTCTTTGCAGAAAGATATGTATCTTTTTTGGAATTTTATTTTTTTGTTGACTGTCTGTCACAGAGTATGAACAACAGGCAGATCAAGAATTGCTAGATGTTTGGATGCACTTTTTTACTTTTCTAAGCAGTATCAATGCCACCAATGCCTATGCAAATAAACAGATGAAGGTTACTTGGGCACAATGTAAATATAGAGTAATGAGAACAAATCAAGGGTCTAATGATGCAGGCTTAAAGTACTATCAGTGGGTTGAGCAAACATTTTTAATATCATGAATCTATGCTACAGATGCTCGTGTGCAATATTTCTGCTTTTTTCTCTCTCAAGGTAGGATGCAAGGACTAAGTGTTGTACAAATATAACATCCGACACGAAATCAATAGGAAGCTTTCACAAATTTCTCAACAAGGCTCGGATTTTCATTCAACTCAGAATCACACAGGCAAACAATAATAATCCCAAGCTCTAAGTCTTGGGCACAGGATGAAAAAAGGTACACAATCAGGTAATCTGCACAAATTTGTCAATAATTCATGCAAAATCTCATGTTTGGATGGCAGATTCAAGCTCCAGATGTATGAACTGGTCTTTCTTCAAAGCAACCGATCCGTCATTCGCCTCAAAGCCCTTGAAAAATTCTCTGAGAACAAAACCCCCTTTTGAATTCCCCTGTTTAGCTCTGTTCTTGGCAAATCCGTGCCGAAATTTTGTTTTTTAGCTTATCTGATAGGTTCTTGGTGTGCAATAGGCCAATTCGACGTCTTAAGGTAATGATTGAGAGGTTGTTTCAGACAAATTTTATCTTGGCAGTTCTTGAAGATTAGGGTTTTTGGCAAAATCTGCGAAATATCCCACAGGCCCAACTTGAAATGAAGCAAGGGTATATAAGGAATAATAAAATCAAATCATTAACAATACGTGCTATATCCACTGTGGGCCTCGGTACCTTCATCGCCCCACATGCCCGGGTATACCACGTGGCGGGGGGGGATTGGGAGGGAAATCTAGGCTGGGGGAGTAGATAGGAAACATTTTTTGCAAAATATGGTTAGGCACGCTTCCCAAGAAACCATATATGCAGGCCCAAATAAACGAGTTTTTGGAATCTCTTTTTTGCAAAAGGAATCTTTTTTGATGCTCTCAATGATGGTGGAATCTTTTTTGCAAAAAGGCTTTTTAATTTTTTTGCTTTGAAAGGAGGTATGAGAATGGTGATGTGGCATGTGGGCATGATGAGTTGGCAATGTGAGGATGACATGGCAAGTAGGGGTAATGAGATGTCAAACAAGTTGGCTAAGAATATTTTTTCTAGTCAAAACATGGGATGAGGTGGACATGATGTGTATGACATGTGGATGATGATGTGGAGGTGTTGGTGATGATGTGGCAAGATGATATGTCACCCTTATGGATTTAACCATGTAAATTGAAGAACTTTTGCAAAGGATGGAATTTTAATGGGGTGACACGTGTATGATGTGACATGGTAATGTAGATGACATGTATGATGACTTGGCATGTCATAGGTCCATTTTAATACCAATGCATATGATTTGCATCTTCTAGGCAAAATTTGACTTTTGATTGCTTCCCTTAGGAATTTTGCACTTTCTCTCATTATTTGACTTCTAGAGAGAGAAATTTGACCTTTGACCATGAGTATGACTTCTAGAGAGAGAAATTTGACCTTTGACCATGAGTATGAATTCTAGAGAGAGAAATTTGAGCTTTGACCATGAGCATGACCAAGTCAAGTGGAAATTTGTGCTTTAATGAGATGGTGATTGTATGGTAAGCATGTGTGTGATGTGAATGGCATGTGAAGAGAAGTTTTGACTAGAAAAAATCTTCTAGGCCAATTTGCCTTAGGAAATGAAGAGTGGACATGGAACTTGGGGTCTAATGGGCGTGTTTTCATGGTAAGGGACGTAGGAGGTTTAAGATGGGAATCAAGGAATGTGGTTATGCCAAGCAAATATAAGCATCACATACCAAGAACTCTTCAAGCAGTCTTCAAATCTTCAATATTTGCTTGAATCACCTTCTATGGCATGCTTGTGTGATCTTTGTCAAATGTCCTCACCTTGGTCTTCAAGTCTTCTTCTCAAAATGTGCAAAGATGCATTGTCTTTGTATGTCTTGTTCAAATCAAAGTGTGAGCATGAGAATATGAGAATGTGTCTTGCTCTTCCATGCTGTCATAGCATGGTAGCAGTAGTGCAATCACATTACACGGAAAAAATTGTGCAATGCAATAAGACAATCTGCATAAGCTTCAACATAATCATCAATTGCATGGGACATATAGGGAACAAATCGATTGTATGTAAATGTGCAATCACAAATTGGAAATGGCAAACTTCTGCCTAGACGTTGAAAAAAACTATGTATTGACTCCAAGAAGACCAAGGGCATCTTACAGCCCTGAGCTAGCAGTTGCAACATAGGATGCCACAATATCCAAATCACATAAGATAGAGAACTAAATTCACACGTTACCAGGGTAGCCCTTAAGCCCAAATTTTCATAGGTGTAATTTAGAATATGAGGCGAATCTTAGCTTTTTTCGATTAGTTATGTTGGCGATTTTGTTTCGGGCTTCAATTTGAGTTGTAGCAACCTTGGCGAATCTTTCATCCATCAAATGATGGAATATATACTTTTTTCTCAAGATATCTAGGTGCCTAAACCCTAGATTTCTACCACGATATTTAACATCATTCGTCACCAATTTGAAGAGTTTGATCATGTCATAAGGATGTCTGTGCAACAATTGAACTGAGCAGTTGATGATTAAAATACAGAAGACAAGACAATCATATACACCATGTATTACCTAGATTGGTTGCACGTACATAGAAATAATCATGATAACAAAAAATAGAAAAACTTAATAGCTAAGATAAGGTACGGTTGCTCTAAAATGTAACAAAATCAATTGCCTCATAACCAAATCAAGAGGGTAAGTATTCTGATAAAATGAGTAAGCAAACCAACTATAACTACTCTACAACATACCTCATATCCTTATCTGATTGTAAATCTCAATAGCTCCACACTAAACGCTAAACAACAACAAGTACACAAACTTAGCCCAGGCATAATTGCATATTATGGTGGGCAAGCACAAACTGATTTGATTTCAGTCATCTTTTTAAGATTGGATAAACAACAAACCAAAAGCAAAAATACTCCAAGATTGCATATCTGGATGTTGGAGCCGGATCATGAAATCCACGTAACATGCATGGTTTTCCCCCTTCCCCTCTTTTTTTTTCCTGGAGGTAAACGACAATTCAAAAAACTCACCAAGAATAGAATTTGTATTAATTTTACATGATTTTTGGGGTTAAGGGGCGATTTTAGAATAATTACCAAGAATAAAATTCACATGGGGGCGAATCCAAGAATCCAATATTTAGTGATGTAGGCTAACTTATGAGTGGAAGGAGAAAATTTCGTAGACAAGGTGGCGATATTTTATTAACACCACTCCTAATTGATCCTACTCAACAGTAGTGAAAAAAAATGCAAATGTCCAAAAAAATAGCCTTTTGGCGATATTTCGAGTTTAAGGGCTACCCTGCACGTTACATGATGTCATCAATGCATACATTACATGACATGATATTAGGAAGCAACGTCTGTGACAAAAGCATAAACTCAAACCAGATGATGGGATTAAGAAACTTTACAAGGATGTTAGAAGCATCTGGAATGTCCTCTAATGGCAAAGTATAAATACTTTTGCATGTTGCCTAAAAGCATCTTATTGATCCACTAAAGCATCCCATTTACCACTAGGGTCAAAAGCTATGGCACGTGCAATCTTGTTCCACCACCTTTTTTTCAAATTTGTAAGTACAAACGCAAGCTCCTCTCAATTTGTTTATAGGTCTCCTACACTTACGTAACTTTTCAATGGTACGGTGTAATAAGTATCCTCCGGGGTACTATGAAAATATTTATAGTATAGTGGTCATTAAATGATAAAGAAATACATGTGATACAAAGGGCGGAGAAATCCAAGTAGCCCGTGGATAGAACGCACATCTAAAACATTAAGTCCAATAGCATTCACAAGTCCTTAAGACTTCTGAAGCATGGGTTTCGTCATGCCACAAAGCCAAAGTCTACTACTCCAAAGGTGTGGCATCTACTACTCCAATGGTCTATTTAGGGGAGGAAGGTAAAGCCCTTTTCAAGAAATTTCAAGGAGACCTAATAATATTTACGCCCTTTGTCACTTTCGGGTTGTATGCAAGATGAAAGTCTTGATCATAGTTTCTTTTGTCCTGAACTGGCTCCTTTTTTGTTTTGGTTTTGTGATAAATTGGGTGCTCTTTTCCCCTATATATGATAAGATTTGAAGATAATATACTCAAGAAACTGATAAGATTGATGTCTAGCAAGATTTACAACTTTATGATCTTAGTGAAAAGCCAAAAGTGGTCACTAATTTTCACTTGATCAAGTACAAGTCAATAATCATCATACAAATCAATAACATAGCGCCCATAATCTCCTCCTCTCTTGTAACACCCCTGCAAGTACTCACATCACGCATCACTCCAAATTTATATATATATTTACTTTCCAATCTGGGTACATCCACTTGACAATTTGTGCATCCCTTTATATAGAAAAGTTCTACAACTTGCCTAAAAAAATCCTGAGTAGATAGACTTGCCGACCTTAAATTTCGGCCCTAGTTGACTTTGACTTTGACTTGGTCAACTCAAAACCCTAAGTGGCGGGCAGGGGGTGGGTGTGCGATTTCTAGCGAGCCTAGCAACACCGGGTAGTACCTCATACCACCTTTGACTTTGACCATACACCTTTGACTTTGACCCATCGCCCTTTGCTTCTCATAGGTCGGTATGCACATTCTAATCCACCGCCACGCTTCTCATAGATTAGAATGTAATATCACATGTCAAAGCTCTCCCATTTACATGACTTATATGCTTTGAAACCCTTCACTCCTCCTTCAAATTATAAGTCGCTACATTTAATTGCTCTCTCAATTTTACAAATTTTACCTCGACAATGCTTTTGTAAACACATCCGCTACTTGACTATTGGTTTCCACATATCTCATTTGTATGAGATTCTTCTCTCACTAAATCTCGTTATGAAGTGCATACTTAGTTCAATGTGCTTGGTTCTCGGCATGGAATCTTTGGATTTTTTACAATTGCAATGCAACTCGATTGTCGGTCCATATTTACAGAGGATCTTTTGCATACATCCTAACTCATCCAACAATCTTCTTAACCAAACTAATTCTCCTCGGCAGCTAAGGATGATGCAAAGATATTCTCGCTTCAAATTTGAACTCATTGCCACCGCGCTTGTTTCTTGCACCTCCAGGTTATGACACCTCCTCCTAAATATATAGCATAGCCGTAGATTTCCTTTGTATGCGATCTCCTCCCCAATGCGCATCACTATAACAAGTCATAGTTAGGTTTTTCTGAATCAAAACATATACCATGAGTTTGTGTTCCCTTTAGATATTTGAGAACTTCGCTATTGCCTCCCCAATGTTCTTTTGTAGCATCATGATTCATACGCTCCAAGATGTTTTACAAACATAGGCAATGTCGGTCGTGTGCTATTTGCCAAAAAAGAGTAGGCACCCAATCAATGCTCTATATGGTACATTTTCCATTTTATTTTTCTTCATCATTTGAGACGTTGTGAACATCGGTCGACCTATGCCCCTGTTGTCATTGGAATTTTGGATGGCTTTGCCTCAACCAGTTTGAACCTTTTGAGCATATTTTCTATATGTGTTCTTTGATGCAATTTTATCCATTTAAACTTCCTATCCCCGATAACCTCAATTCCAAGAAACTTTCTCAGTTCACCCAGGATCGACATTTGAAACCTTGACTTTAAAATGCTTTTGCACCTGTTGAGGATTTTCAAAGAATTTGCAATCATGATACAATCATCCACATATAAGGCTATCATGCAATATTCTCCATCTTCTTCAAATCTATAGAGATTTCCATCATTATGTAACTTTTTCAAAGCCCCGTTCTTGTAAGAAACCATTTATACATAAGTACCATTCTCTTGGTGACTTGTTTTTGACCCATAGATCACCCTATTGAGTTTCGGACCATATCCTTGCCATGTGAATATCCCGGAGCTTGCTTCATATAAGCCTCCTCCTCAAGTGTGGCATTTAAGAATGCTTGTTTTCACATCCATGTGATGCAGCTCTAAATTTAATGCATTTGCCATAGCAAGCAAAACTCTAATGCTCGTGAGAGCTTGACTATAGGAGAATAGGTTTCATCATAATCTCTTCCCTTTTTCTCGTGTGTAACCTTGAGCAACCGTCTTGCCTTAAATTTCTTTTTGTCGCCATCGATTTACTTTTACTTTGTACAACCACTTGCTTCCAATTACATTCTCGTTTGCTATCAGCCTTGACAAGGTCATAAGTTTTAGTTTCTTCAAAGGATTTGAGTTCATCATTCATGGCAGCTATCCACTTATCTTTTGTCCCGACTTTGTAGAGCATCTTCAAAGTTTTGTGGAATGATTTCATCTTCTAAAAATAGCCATAATCTGCTCCGCTCAAAATGTAACGTGTCTCCTACTTTTCCCTCATCTCGCATATAATTTTCCCTCCTCTAGTTTAGCTTCTTCTACTAATTTTTCTCCTGAGTTTTCCTTTTTTTTTTCATATGATGACCAATTGACTCGACCTTCTCACGCACTTCGGAGTCTCCATTTCGGTTTGCATTGTTGGACTCTCCATTTTGCATTACTCAAGTCCTGCTTTTCTTCTTCATAATCATCTGCATCATCTAAATCAAACATAGGCATCTCTGGTCTTGTTGTGACAATTTTGGTTCCCTTTTTGTATCTATCTTTATAAAGTATGTGCTCATTAAATAAGACATCTCTGTTGACTAATCACGATCTTTGATTCCAGGACATATATTCTATATCCTTTAGAATGCTCATCATAGCCTACAAGAAATCCAACTTCAGCCTTGTTGTCTAATTTCTTTCTCAATTCAGTAGGAACATGTGCATAAACTAAACATCCAAATGCTTTTAGCTTCTCATAGTTTATATTTTTATCTGGATTCCATATAGCATCTGGGATGTTTCCCTTTAAACTTGTCAGTGGCAAAGATGTTTTGTATTAACACAGCCAGCTTGTAACGCCTCTTCCCAAAGCTTGTTGTGCGCACCACTTCCTTTTATCATGGCTCGACCGCATCCATTAATGTCCTGCTTTTTCTTTCAAACTCCGCTTTCTTTGAGGTGAGTATCCGCAGTTAACCTGCCTCTTAATTCCCCTCGAAAAGACATGAGAATTGTTTAAATTGCTTTGCAAGATATTCACCTCCTCTATCCGATCTAATACATTTGAGTTTGAGATTGGTCTCTCTTTCCATTTTCAGCCACATATTGTTTGAAAACACTCAATGCTTGAGATTTTCTTGTCAAACAATATGTTCTACATTTTCTGCTATAGTCATCTCAGAACGTTATAAAGTATCTTTTATTGTTTCTACGCTTTGCACATTTAAGGGACCACATAAATCAAGATGCACTAACTTCGAGAATTTGTTGAGCCCTTGTTTTACTTTTTAGCAAATGGCAGCCTGTTTAGTTTGCCCAAAGCACATCCTTCACAAATAAACTCATTTGACTTCTTTGTCATGATAATTTATGTAACCTTGCTTAAGCAACCATTTCAATTTTTGCAATTTGTGTGTGCCAATCTTTTATGCCATAGATCTACACTCTCTTCTTGAATTGTATTTATGCTATGATGCACAACACTATCCATCTCAAATAGATTGCCAACTCTTTTAGCAAAAACTTCAATTCATTGTTCGGAAATACATTACATTTGTCTCCTTCAAACACAACTCTATATCCCAAATCACAAAAGTGACTAACAAAATTAAATTTTTGATTATGGTCGGACACACAAAACATCTTCTATATTCACAATATTGCCTTCAAGATCTTCTAACTGCAGAGAAACCCCTTCCTTTTACTTCTTGAAGAGCTCCATTTCCAACTTGTATTTTTTCGAGCTCAGTAGTTGATATATTCTTCAAAAGCTCGATGGATTGACTACCGATCTTTTCGGCTCCACTATCAACTATCAAATGATCGATTCATTAGTGCCAACACTTTCATGCACAATAGCAAATTCAATATTTACCTCATCCTCGCCTATTTCCTCGCAACCCCTTTTTCATTGATCTCCTTTTTGAGCAACATATGCTTTCTCATAGCCTCGACCTCTTCCTCTTCGGCCGATCGGGCCTCCTCTAGATTCTCCTCTTCCTCTAGCTTTTCCAAAACCCTTTGGTGTTGGGCATTTTGATGCAACAAGGACCTCTTCCTCCACATGTATAGCAATTAAACTCTTTCTTAAGCTTAGGGCACTCATTCTTATAGTGTCCCGACTCATGACGCTTATAGCACACAATCTTTTCCTTTCTCTTTACAATCAAAACTTCGGGAGTATCTTGATTTTGCCTTAAGAGATCTTCTTTTTGTTCCCATTCGGTTCTTAAGGTAGTTTCAAATTTCTTCCCTAGACTTGCATGAATTCCTTATGAATAAGGCCGAGTCTCATTGTCACCTATGGCTCTTGATATCTCAGTAAGGACTGACTTCTCTCTCGAGATTTCAACTCCAGCCCCATGCAAATCTACTATTAAGTTATCAAACTTGTTAAAAAACTCTCCCACATCTTCATCCTCACTTAATTTTAAACCTCTTAATTCATTTTCAAGTAGGTCTATCTCGAGAGGAAGTTTTTTTCCTCATAATGTTTCAGAGAAACTTCCACATGTCTCTAGGTCCAAGAGATCTAAGCTTAAGACGATAGAGGGACTTACCTTGCATGAGATGATCCCTTGCTTCTTTGGCCTTAGCTGCGAGACTTCCCTCCCCGTTGAGCCACTAACTCCACCTGCAAAGATCAATGCTTTAGACTTCTCTGGCACAGATCACCGGCAGACTTCGACCACCGCTCAAAATCCCTGTTTGAGCACTCCACAATCCCATCCGGATCTACCGGACTCCGGAGGTCTTCAACCTCTAACACATATTTGATGGCATCCTTCCATACCTCGGACCCCCGGTCCACCTTTATACACATCTATTGTGTTCAGCAAACTTGGCAAAGAAATCTACTAGACATGTTGTGGCTCGATACCAATGATAAGATTTGAAGATAATATACTCAAGAAACCGATAAGATTGATGTCTAGCAAGATTTACAACTTTATGATCTTAGTGAAAAGCCAAAAGTGGTCACTAATTTTCACTTGATCAAGTACAAGTCAATAATCATCATACAAATCAATAACATAAGCCCATAATCTCCTCCTCTCTTTGTAACACCCCCAAGTACTCACATCACGTGCATCACTCCAAAGATTTATATATATATTTACTTTCCAATGGGTACATCCACTTGACAATTTGTGCATCCCCTTTATATAGAAAGTTCTACAACTTGCTTAAAAATCCGGAGTAGATAGACTTGTCGACCTTAAATTTGGCCCTAGTTGACTTTGACTTTGACTGGTCAACTCAAAACCCTAAGTGGCGGGTGGGGGTGGGTGGCGATTTCTAGCGAGCCTAGCAACACCCGGGTAGTACCTGCCCGCCACCTTTGACTTTGACCCGCCACCTTTGACTTTGACCTACTGCCACTGCTTCTCATAGGTCAGTATGCACATTCTAATCCACTGCCACTGCTTCTCATAGATTAGAATGTAATATCACATGTCAAAGCTCTCCCATTTACATGACTTATATGCTGAAACCCTTCAATATAGTGGCTGGTAATTTGCTATCTTATATTCAGAATAAGTGCATCTTTGCTAACACTATTATGTTTCTTATTATCGTTCATTTCTGACCATTGATCACTATAATATTCCCTCCATTATTCCTGACAAAGCATTGTGGACCATCCGTTGACTCCATGATGGGGTCAAACTGCCATTTCCACATCAGCATAAGATTTATAAACCATTGTCCAGAGTCAACATACAGCTGTGTCACAAATACTCATGCAAAAGAGGGGAATTGAACCCCATGCCATCAAAGGCAGACCAAGTGTCATATAACATGTCTGTACACAACAATTTGTCCCGTTCTTTACCACTATGTCCATCGATTTCAACGAAGGCACTCCTTGTGCCTGCAAAACTTCTGAAAGCAGCAATGCACAAACAGTTTTTAAAGAACACATTCAATTACCATAGGACTGTAACCAGGGCATACTGCATGAAGAAATAGATCATTAAAAAAGCTCCCACACTCCAAGTAAATAAATGAGAAGAAAAGCTAAGCTTATTGTGCAGCGAAATCATAAGGACATCAAATGCAAAATAGCTTACTGATATCACAGCATAAAGGATACAGCAAAATCATTAGGTGCCTCATCCCTGTTGCCTTTTCATATCTAGAAAGTAGTAGAATGCCTATTAAAATTCCAAACAAAAAAAAGAAGGCCCTTCGCATATACAAATGTAAAACTGTATAATGAAAAATTAGATGCGTAATCATGGAGTGTTTTTAACTCACCTCTGATAGAACCATCTGCCAATGCTTTCTATCAGATAAATGGCTTGAAGGGCCTAAGCCAAGTTCCATTTCAGCGGGTTCACATGCCTTGTCTATTTTTACTGACTCAAGTCGCCAACATATACCACCTCAAACATGCGACTCACGAAAGGAGCACCATTATTTGATTCATCCTTCTCAAAAACCTTGCACATCACAGCATGCAATAGAATGCTTGTCTGCAAGTAGACATTCTGATATTTTCCGCCTCTCTCCCCACGACCAGCTATAGCTCAAAGACCACATATAAGAGTTTCAAATAGGAACCCGCAACTAAGCTTGCATGAAAGGAATCTTTGATGTATCATGTACATTTGAAATTCTAGCCTCTACTTTTGAAGACATTCGCTTCCTCCATTCTACAACTGCCATACATGAATACCTTGTATTGCATTTCAGATGAGTGTGGCTCCCTCAATGTTGTCTATCTAAGCACAAATGACTGTGGCTCGTTCAAAGTTATGCTTCACTCTAACTGCAAATGCAGTAGAACAATGCAGCACAACATGCATCTGCAATAACCACAAACACCTGGCGTGCATAATCCATGCACTTCTACCATAAATATATGAGCACTACTTACAATGACTTCACCGGAGAAATTGGATCCAACCAAACACTTTATGCGTAGCCCAAAGAACAACATGCCCACAACAACAAAGAAATTAAACCGGGCGCGCATGCTCAAAACATATAGGACCATGACGTTCGCGTGTTCATACCCTGGTCATGCATGTCTTCCATTCAACACGTGTTGCTCTTGGGCACGCCCTCACCGTACATAAGCCGCATGATCTAACAAGCAAGCACTATCCTTGTTTTTATCGGCTCCTTCATGCAAAGAAGGCCTCTTAGATACAACATTTGAGCTTGCGGAATGTGTCAATCTTATATCGAAAAAATGCTTATTGTCTTCTTCAACTATGCAATGGCAAGGAGAAATTGAGTCGGCAAAGAGTGCAATCTCTTCCGTTCGAGGGGACACAATTCTATTGCGGTTTAGCCGCATCATCTTGTTTGCCTATTCACAACCTTCCTCAAGAGAATGAAGCATTTAATAATGTTGTGCATCCAATAGTTTATTCATGGAGCTCCATGGGGCCATAACGCCTAAAAGCCTTCTTGGTGGAAAAAAGAGTTCGGTGGGTGGCCGATGGAATGTGCGAGAACCGCGGGTGTGTCAAGTGCGAATAAATAGAGGCAGTCGCCTTGCTTAGACGATTACCTTGACACATGCTTCCCAGATATTATGGGATGCCACACCTTTGAACATGTCAAGGCGGGCCATTATCAACGCCACATAAATCCTGGGTTGGGCGAGGCTCGCGCAATGCCCCGACTCATCTACCCATGAAAAGTGCGATTCATTGCCTCTATCCGCGACAGTGCACACCATCTCCCATTGAGACATGGAGATGGGTTAGAGTCTGCGTCGGGGAGGCTTTGTCAACGCTGCCGAGGTTGGAGCTGGGTGGAAGACAAATGCCACACCCTTGAAGTTGCCCGCATATGATGAGATCCTGACACGCCTGGCTGAGCCGTTCATCCCGGCGATCCCTACATGAGATCTTTTGAGCATGAGCTCTGTCATCGGAGGTTGGGCTCATATATTCAAAGAGATCATGGATTGCCGAGATCAGCTTGGCCCCTCGCACTCACCCTCGTGTACATATTTTGCCTATATTTGTATTTGTTTTCGTAAAAAAATGCATGCAGGTTTGACAAAGCCTATTCCTCCTTCACGCTTTTTCCCCAAACAACCCTTTAGGGCGGGGAGGGTTTTTTTACCCGGTAATAATATGCTTGTTAAGCCTCTTGTTGGATTCCATAGGCCAATTGGTCTCCCCCGGGACGATAAAATTCTATTCTATTCTATTCTATTATTTTTCACATGCTAGTTTGGTCAATGTCAGATTGCCATGGAATTGCTAAGAACTATCAGGTATCAAATTGACAAATGTGTTTAGCTTCTTGTTATTTTCAAGGCTTTCCATGAGGTAATAATGATACATAATGTAAGATGCATGCATGATCAAGTTAATGAAACAATATTCAAAGTGACATCCATTTGGATGCCATCTATCTTGTCGCGATGCCCTTGTTGATGCCTATATGGTATGTGGTAGCTTGAATGAGTCATGCAAAGTGTTTATGGATATACCTGATTAAAATGTTGCAACAATGGCAGAATGATTGCAGCCTATGTTTGGAATGGTACCAGAGAGGACTAAATACGATTGTATTATAATAGAATAGAATAGAATACGGGGAGTTGAACCCCTCAAGGAAGCCGCTCTTCAATGCTCCAATCGCTGCCTAAAGTCGGGGGCTATTCCCATCACAAGGAATGTCAATCATTCATGCCTACAAACGTAATTCACAACTTTTTTGCCTTTTTATTCTTTCTGGTTACACGTCTTGCATCCTCATTCCAATGCACAAGTAAATGCTCAAACACACAATGCTATAGCTATACTATGCACGCCATGCAAGCAAGAAATCAGAATTAGTTGTTACCTCGCATTCAAGGCAACAAAGACGCCTTCTTAGATTCTGATATCGATTCGCCTTAGCTCACGAATCACATTCCCCGCCAAATTCAGATGGGCCCTCAATGGCGTCTCTCTCTCCACGTAAACATTAACCTCGCTCCCATTCCATCAGCCGATGCATTGTTCCAATGCATGAAAACCCGCTAATTGAATCTGGCACTCTAATAACCAACCGCTACCCCCTGTAGTTATCCCCACAACATTCTCAAGTACTAGCTCGTCGCTACATGCACATGTTCGCCTCCCCCGCAGACGCAACAACAGGATGTGGCGTTCCATTTGCCACAAGATTTGCAAAGGGGCAATGGGTGGGATGTGGCAGCCGCTTTGCAACGCCATGGGAACAATCGGGGCATTTCAAAGATAACAACATGGGGAGCATTTGTGAACGCCGACGAGGCGGAACACTTGGACGAAGGAGGGCGGAACCAATGCCATCATCATTATTGTTGTCACTTATTTCAATAACCTCTCGGTGCCACAACGTGCCCATTGGCCTCCATTCACGCATAGGCGCATAATTAAATCCGAAAGCATATGCTATAACCAGTATGAAACTACTCTTCTAAATCAACTTCAACTAACATAGAACTTAACATCCGAACTACTCTTCTAAATCGGCAGAAGTAACCTTGAATTTAACATAAAAGTAGACATCTATATTCCATGTACAATCCAAATACAACAAACGTAAACATGAAAACAACACAATACAAGAAAAAGGCACTATCCCAACGCCATAAGAACAAAACAAGTCAACAAAAGGCACTATCCCACCGCCATAGTGTGATCAAGCAAGTCTGGGGGTATGTAATCAAGCCCTGAAATCTCCTTCTACAACCGCCCGAACTCTTCCTCCTCCACATCCACAAAGTTAAGCATCGCCATCACCCTAAGCCGCTGATCGCCCCAATACCTCTTCACGGCCTTCCCAATCCTTCCACCGGCCGCATCCCGCCAGGGCACAAAAAAGCACGCATCTAACATCGCTGCATAGCATGTTCAGATACAACGCCATCCTCTAGGCCAGCTTTCACCACGGTTTCGAAAATAAATCACGGTGTTGGTCGGCCAGATCCATTGGCTAGATAGCACAAACTTCCTTGTCGCGTAATATTCGACATAATGTGTGTACCTATGAGACATCCGTTTCCTACCATGGTAATTCACATAATGGGCAGCCCTATGTCTCGATATTCTTTTGCCGTCCAAGACAACAAGATTCTTCAGATCCCTTACCATAACGCAGTAATACGGATCCTTTCCTATTTCTATTTGCTTTTCGGTGACATTATACGGACTGGTTTGTGGTGCACTTTACCATAGTCCTTAAGACAAGTAGCCCACGATACCCCTCGAGCAATGAAGCCGTGTTCTTGAGGCCTTGCAAAAATCGGGAGGACCCTAGCTGGTTTGTGAACACCCCAACCAAAGAATTTCTTTATTTCGCGGTGTTCACTTGTCTTGGAGTTTTGATGGATGTCCCCGAAGCGGCAATGCGGTGGTCCAACTCAAACCCCTTTCAGGTGCCACTGCACTTTGCTAATGTCTGGGACTTGCAAAACCCTACTAAGCGATCATACATGTCCTTTGGGATATCCATTCACCGCATATCCCGGAGTTACGACATCAAGTAACCCGGTTCCCTCCTCACGCAATTTTCCCATCCTCCACACTTTCCTCGCACTCCCCTACCCTCCCATACTGAGGATCTATGGCCTCGTCTATGCTTCCGACATACAAATTCACTCCACTCTTCCCTTCCCCTTTCCTAGCTTTGCCCCTCTTTAACATCTTACCTATGAATTGTAGAAACCTTTGGCGGCTCAAACAAGCCGACCTTCAACAGTTGCTAACACTATGCCTCGACTTACCTCCAAATGAGAGGCCAAAGAAGGCCTAAGCCATGTCGATTCCTCCTCCTCGCCGCCAACGTGGTCGCTCAAAATCCGACACACGGATCTCCGCTCCCGGAGCTCAACTCCATGGTTGCCATTCACGCTCTGGATTTCCGCCCATGCCAAAACAAAAATTTCCAGTCGGATGCAAACCACCGAAATGCCACCGTGAACAAAATAAGCTAAAGGCCAGAAGCGACTAGGCTGGCCAAAGGCGTCCGGCGATCGAGCGAAGGTTCGAGGGGAAGATAGCGATAAGCGTGTTCGACAATCTGTGATTTACATTCCAATATGTGTTTGGTATCGGTGCGTTTGTAAGTTAGGTTTTGGTATAAGTAGCCGGTTGTAGTGGATAGATATTTCAAAGTACTAAAATGCTAAAAATACAAAGAAAGCAGAAGCGGATTCATGAAAGTTTAAAGAAGTAGGAGTATCGGAGGGTTAGTTTTAATAATGGAAAGGGACAAGGTTAATGGAATAGAAGAATGAGAGACGCCAATCAGACCGAAGATAGCGAAACGGAGCTATGGGCGAGGCGGGATGGAGGACGAACCCGGAAGCATATTCGCCCGCGGGTACACAACGGTCAAGAAAATTCAATTAGCAAGGAAATAACAATATTATGAAATAATAGCAAAAATAAAATAAAAAAAATGGGGCGATGGAACAATAATGTTAAATAAATATCAGCGGAAAAAAAAAAAAAAAAAAAAAAAAAAAAAAAAAAAACAAAAAGATCTCGGCATTTGGAAATAACAAAAGTAGAATACACATTTTAAAGGGGGGACACGTGGCGGCACAAAAGCGAAAGCGTTAAAGGATTCGTAAGAATGAAATAATGAGAATATAGAAGAGGACGAAACAGACGTACGTAAGCTAGGTAGCTAGGAGCCAGGCGGCGAATATCCGCGTACGAAATTCGAAGAGACAGCGTAGGACAAGACTACGATAAGACCAGCATTTAAGGTAGATCTAGGCGGCCCGTAAATTAGCGGGAATTGGGCGGACCTTAACCCTAGAACTATATAACGGCAAAGCGGGAACAAGAAAAACCCACTCCCACTCTCAAAGATCACTCAAGATCTTGATCGCTGGAACTCTTGAGCCCTTGAGCGGCAACTCCGGATCATCAGAAAACGCTACTCCATCTCCATCTCCATCTCCGTCCGTCTTCATCTCCATCCCCGCATCTCCCGCCTCTATCTCCGTCTCCGTTTCCGTTTCCATCTCCATCTCCATCTCCGTCTTCTCGCCAACAGGAATGGACAAAGGTAAGAGTGTAGCAACAGCAGCAGACAGCGATGGTGGAATGAGAAAGGTCGTGAAAGCGCTCGGTCCGGGGTTCGGGTAACCTCCACGGTGCCCTACAATCCGGGACCTCGAGGATCTCAACCCACAGTGCATCTGCGAACGAAGTGTTTATGCTTAGGGCGAGGTCTGCTTGATCGTGCATTAAGCTGACGACGGAAGCCTTTGTCTATCTTTGCGATCGAATTCATCATGCTCAAGATATGAGGGATCCGGCTATACTTTAGGGATGCTAGAAGTGATGGGAGTCTTGAGGCGATAAAAATGACTCTGATGACGCCCGGGACCCAAACGGAACTATGAGGCATTTTAATGGGATCTGCAGATTCATGCGTGGCTGGCGGTCTACAAGTTACCAGCACAACCTATACATCTGTGATTTTGGGAAGGTTTGTATATACTGTTGTGAAAAGAATCCCATTGATTTCATATGCCGAGCATATCTGATTGAGGAACACGGAGAAAGTTAAAAAATAGGGGAGTCATCCGGGGAGAAAAACCGAGGAAGTGAATATATCGTGATGGGGGCGGGTAACAATAGAGGAAATGAGAAGGGCCGCATGTAACCCTGTGCTTTTGCTTTAGCTTTAGCTTTAGTGTTTCGTTTTGCTTTGCCTTGCCTTTATAGGTTACTTTTCCACTACTTTATGCTTCAATCTTATGCTTGACCCTTGATTCTGATTACTATAAAGTGTAAACGACATAAAAGGTCGCGAGGAAGTGTTTGAATGATCTTGAAAACCGAAATAGTAGAAAATTTTGCTGTAATGCTTGGTAATGGCTGAATAAGCCAAAACATGTAATTAAGCAGTTACCTTTTGAATATAAGACAATTTTAGCATAAGAGATAGCTATTTTGGTTAGGAGACTAAGGTTACGACTACCGGCTATCCTCAACTATTCTCAATTACTTTAGTTGAACTCCACCACGAGAGATAGGGTAATATTTTCTAACCTTAGATTGAGTTAATATATCGCGAAAATATCAAGATAGTAATGTTCTAGATTGCCCCGATAATGTAGCTCTTGGCTCTTCCGTGCACTTCTAAGGTAAGGCCCGAGTTGAATAGCGAGACACTAACCACGGTGGATGGCAAAAATATAGAAGAAGTCAGGACAAAAGGCAACATGGACATCCACCCAAAAGCGGCGGGGATATAATGGAGCGAAAAATCGAGAAAGCGAGAGCAAGAATGTATTGAAGAGAGCGAGGAAAAGGTGGTAGCATGCAAGATAATAGAATATTGATCAAACGGGATACCAACTTTCATGCTTAGGAGCAGTGCAATTGGCGGATAGCGGTAAACCCAAGTACCACGGTGTACCAGTACAACGAAGGGAATAACAAACGGATGATGACATGCTGGGGAAAAGGTAATAGGTAACGACATTAAGACGATTGAAGAAATAAGAGGAAGGATGAGGTTAAAGAAATAATTGAGACCGAAAACAACAAAGCGTGAGGAATGCATGCGGGAGGAGGGACAGAATGAAAAAGGTGAAGACGCGGACGGACAAAGGAACAATGGAACAAACAAAAGTGTAAGGAGCACACGGGGCCAGCACTAAGTGTGGAGCAGGGGCCCCAATCTCCGCCACTACGCCCCGATATAGCGAGGCTAGACCCACCAATCCCGGTCAACCTGAAAGTACCCAAAATCTACAAAAAGGTGAATGCATAAGGTCGAAAGACTAAATGAGTAAAAGGTGGACAGAATAAGATACGGGACAGAGAGGCCCAGCCTCCGCCGTACACCAGGATAGCGAGGGCTAGACCCACCAACTGGTAATCTGGACCACTATAAACTCAAACCATGTGCAAAGTACACGAAACTATGGATCGAAACTAAGAGTAAAAAGTGGGCGGAATAAGATCACGGAGACAGAGGCACGACCTACGCCCATTACACCGGGATAGCGAGGCTAGACCCACCATCCCCGGTAACAGCGCCCGTACCAAACTCAAAAGGACGGCGTATACGGCACAGATTACCTGGACAGAGTACATAAATATATAAGTATGGAAGGACGAGATCTCGAATCGCCAACCAATCATTATAGAGAAGGTATGGTATGGACACGCCCGACGAAGGGAGTGGATATTAAATATTGGAAACCGAATAATTAACGGGAATTCCGAGATTCAAAATTCAAAAATCGGGGTTAACGGTGAAAATTTCGAAATAACATACCGTTTGAGGCTACCATATATACTAATGAAGCGAATACGGCAGAACAGCAGCATACGGGTTGTGGTGAGAACACAGGCGAGGGATACAGCAGTGTAGCGGTGTAACACGGCTCAAACTATGGCGGAAAGCGCCAACCATATGCCGATCTAAGAGAGCGAGAGCGGCAGAACACCGGCAAGCCAACAAGATCTCAAGGATTTTCTAGCTCTCGGATAGACAAAAGCGGTTGGAGACTAGGTTACCCAACATGGATCGCGCTCAACACACTAGCGGAATCGGTCAACCAGAAAAAAAGGTAGCCATTGCAAGCATGGGCGTGAGGATAGTAGGAGTGGAAAAGACAAAGCGAAGAAATGCGGCGAAGAATGGGCGAGATTGAGGAAGAAAGCCAAGATCACTAATAGGTTGGTTGAATTAGAAAAAAGGAAATGTTCAATTGAATGCATGGGAGTCCTTTGATAAAATAAAACCGCATATTGTAGAATATGAGGAACGGACTAAATTAAGCATGGCGTTAGGCTCATAGGGATAAAGAGAGAAACCCTAACGAAGATACATATCAAGTGACCTGCGAGGTGATAGAGGTGGTCTTCAAAGAACCAGAGCATCGTTGTCAAAGCGGTCGCGATCGGGACAATGGAGGGAGGCACATAAACTTAACACTCGGGGATCGAATCGGCGACCAAGAGAGGGTATTGCGGATAGGATCCAGACTAAGAAACAGGGATCAAAATCTGAAACACTCAGGTAATCACGAGGCAAGGTTACCTGAGAGGAAGGCGGCCAAGGCAGAAGGGCGGCAGTCTGGTGAGGGTCCAAAGCGGCAAAGGTATTCTTACACAAGAGAATCTGAGGAAATAGCGGGGCGGGGCGGGATCCGAGTGGGAGTCCGGGGAGAAAGGAGGTTGATGGTCGGGAGGCGATGGAGAAGGAGAATACCAACCCGCGGGGGCTCCATGCAATTACCGGGGAACATAGTGGAGACAACAAGCGGCACCGACATGAGTCAACACAAAGGGAAGGAAAGAGGGAAAAGGGCGGCCGAGGCCCGGCGGCCTGGCCTGGGAATATGATCAAACTCGACCATGAAAACAAGAGGGAGACCAAGAAGAATGGAAGCGTGGCGGAATACGGACACGGAGAGGGAACAACCCAGCGAGGAAAAACCGAAGATATGAATGCTGGAACTGCGCGGGGGTACCCATGGGACGATGGGGAGAATTTGGAAGAGGAGCCTGTGGTTCTGATATAATATGTCGGGTGGAACATGGGAGCCCTGATGTAAAAAGATTACGGAGGAGGAAGGATCACGAACTATTCACGTGTTGGAAGGATAAAAACTTCAAAATTGGAAGAGGGGGCCTTGGGATTAACTGCTATGTTAAAGATAATGTAGTAAAAAGTCGTGTATTTTGCAATCGATGTCAATAAAGAGATACATGGTTTTGAGTTCTGATTAGAAAACAAGATAGAATTAATTTTGATTTTGGCCTATTATCCACCAAGCGGTGATAAAATTTGGATTTACTAGAACTTGGGAGACCATGATGAAATGGAAAGAACGGGGACCAATGATATTAATAGGGGACTTGAACGCTAGAACGGGGACGGGGGCAGGGCACAAATCACGAACATGGAGGACCGCAGACGGACAATGGACAAGCAAGACAAGATCGGAAGAATGGAGCGAGGCAAGCGGAGGGCTGAGCGAGAAGCCAATGCTAAGGAGAGCTACTACTTGAGATATGCTCGACCACGGGGGAGCCATTATAGCCAGCGAGTGCAGAAATGGGGCGGGTCGGGGAAGTACACACAAGCCGAGAATGCACATGGGAAAAGTATAGTGGACTGCGTGATCTTGAATGACACCTCGGCCGAAATGATATCCCGGGATTCACGCCTTCGGGGCTGGCCGTCGGCAAAGAAACCACCGACCCATCAGCTAACACTTATGGGGGAAGGATACACCACAAAGGTGCGCAACAAGAGGCAGGAGGATTAATGGGAAAATGAAAATCTGGGTTTCAGAAAAGAAAATAGATGTATTTGTACAATACATTCGGGGAAGAAAATGGGTAAATGGAACTGGAAGCACCACGGGCGACGAGAATGGAGACGGGCTTAATGACATATGATAAAAATAGCGATGGAAGTATTAGGAAGAAAAAAGAAAAGAGGGAAAGATCGTTCAAAACCTCGAGTTGGTATGATGTGATTGCGGAAGCAAAAAAGAGGAAGAGAACATAAAGGGAGGAAACATACCAAAGTAGAAAAAGTATACCTCAAAATCTTGAGAACAAAAGAAAGCAGGGTCTGCCTTCAACACCAATGGGGGCTGGCTAAGCTCTGAAAAATCAACCAGGAAGTGGAAAGGGCTCAAAAAGAAAGGACGGAAATCGGAAAAATAGTAGTGCACAAGAGGAAATTGGACAGACGGTTGGGAGAAATACTTGGAGAAACTTTATAAAAAGCAGGGGCATCACCCGCCATAGATACCCGATTACAAGGGATGGACAAACCGTGTTTTAATACCACGAAGTGATGTTGGCATTGAATAGAATGGCAAATAATAAAAGCCCCGACCTATCACGGGTTAACGGTGGAACTACTAAAGAGTGTAGATACGACAATCGTAAAGCAAGTGGCTGAGATATTTTTAATGGTATCATACACACAGGACTACCATCCCGGTGGGCATATAGCGGTGATACCCTACACAAGGGAGGGCTTGCGGGCGAGGCAGGGAAATTACTGGGAACTATAATGGTGAGCTCCATTTTTCAAAATGGTTTGGAAAAGTTCTAGACAACAAAAAGCTGAAGAGTTGGGCGGAGAAATCGGAGAGCACAAGAGACGAGGCGAGGGTTTAGGCGGATCACTCAACAACAGACCACTTAGTGACACTTTCGGAATCTTGGCCGAAACGAGAATAGAAGCCAAGGGAAGAAAATAATATCTTTGCTTTGTGGATTTTAGGAAAGCGTTTGACCACAAACCCAAGGGAAAAGCTATCTGAGAGGCTCATAGATATCTGAGGCACCAAAGGATATGGTGGGGGCAATTATGCAGGTTATACTATCTTATGTCTGCGAAAATGGAAGAAGAAGGAAAAAGCGATAGGTTGTGACCGCGGGGGTCAAGCGGGGGTGCCCACTATCTCCCATTATTTGGGATATACATAGATGCCCTCTGAGAATTTATAGCGAAAGCGACAAGGGGACACCTGCGCCCTACCTAAAGAAACACCAAAGTACCCATCATGCTATATCGCGAATGACTTGAGCATGATGGCCACAAAGAACAAAGGGATGCACCTGGTTACTTAAAGCTGATTAGAAAATTTACGTGAGAAGAGCGGGGTTGGCCGGTTAATCTGGAAAAACCAAAATAGTCTTTTTCGGGCAAAAAGGGGAGACATAAACCGTTCGGATGCCCAGGAGCGGAACTAGAAGAATCAACGGAATCTGAATATCACGGGATATGGCCGCTTATGGTACGGGGAAAATGGGCCAAAGGCCGGAACCTAAGATTCAAGCGACCATCGGAAGCTACTACAATATGAAAAATTTACGCAACAAAGCGGGATAATAAAGCTGGAAATTAAATGCTACTTGTTCCGGTCGCATGCGTTGCAACTACGCTTATATATGGAAGCACAGGGGCAGAGGGCGACGGAGAAAAAAGTGGGAAAAAAAGAAGGGATTTACTGAACAATGGCATAAGCGAGGAATTTAAACGAGAACGAATACACCACAAACAACAATAGTATATGAGACGGGGCAAAACCGATGGAAGTAAGGGCATGGGAAAGGACCATAAGATATCTTATAAGGAGCAATGCGGTAGGGGAAACCAAGCAAGCTAGCAAACATTGCGATCGAGAGAATCAGCGAAAGCCCACATAATCGAAGGCAGCGGGTGGTTGAGGGGATGTAGCAATATGGGCCAGGAAATTGGGGATGAACTTGAGCGACCTCATCGAAGGGGAATGGAAAGACGGTGGGACGGACAGAGCCGCGCACACATGGTGCATAACCACACGCAGCCCCAAGACAATGTGGCTTATGACGCTTTTAATCGGACAACGATAGGGCAACGTGATGTACGGGGCGACATAATAGGAAAAGCGGAAGAACACTCTAGCAAGATTGAATGGGAAGTCACGAAATGAGGATTGAAAAACGGATATAGCTTGAGGATAGAGAGAGAGGATCGAATATCACGGGAAAATACGGACAAAGGGAAGTGGAAGATGAGAATCATATGCTAAATGATCCGCCGGTATATGAAAGCATCGAGGAATAAGTACTGAAAAGATAGGGTTGGGTCGGCCGCACACATCATAATGACAAAGTCGAAACAAGGAGGACTGGCGGGCGCACACGGAGATGATGACCAGTAACCTGAAGAAATAACAAAGAAAAGGGTTTACATTATGAGCGCCCAGGAGGCAAACATAAACACCCTCGAAAAGCTTCGACCAAAGCTGATTGATAACGACCGCCGCAGTGCGCCATTAAGCCGATCCAAAAGTCAAGTGCGGTATTAATAGAGAAAAGTCAAGCTCTCGAAAAGGCTACATTGCCATCGGCATGATGTACTAGTAGCACCCGTGGGAGAGCTTCATGCATACTACATAAGTCCACGGGCCTCAGGGTACAAGGGACAATAATGTATCTATCTATCTATCTATCTATACGAATACAGGCTCAAAACCATTGTAAACCTTATGTCACAGCTTTCGCATTCCACATTTTGGCCACCTTATTGCTCTATGAAATATTTGGAAAGCTAGGAATAGAATGGTGTATGGGAATAAGAAATTTTTTATCTTTTGGATTAAAATGCATTTCTAGCTGGATGTTGACAACTGCTTCTGCTCACAAAAGAAAACTTGCTGATAAATATGACAGGAAATGGGATTGTATTGGAGTTCTTTTGATTTATTTGTCTCTAATTTGAATGTCATTGATTCTAATTCTATTATTCTTGATCTTGATAGCTTTGGCAACAAAGCAATGCAATAACCCGAACAAGAGGCGCATTTCACTGACTTTTATAAGCTTGAATGATTAGTATAGACACTCAAAATAATTCCCAGAACATGCTAATGCAAAGGAATTCAAGTCAAGTTTCCCTTGCTCCATACAAATATATGCAAAGATTCAAAACTTACAGATTCCATGACAGAATCTTTCATAATCAGTAACAGATGCCAAGATCCAATAATCACATTGGAGAAATATTATGCAGATCCAGTGAATGAATCTTTTATAGCGAATAACAGAAACACCTCTTTTGTAGCGAATAACAGAAACATCTTGTGTCTGAATGTGAAGAATCAAAAATCAAATGGGGGCAGATATGAGAAGATCCAAAGGTCTTATTGAAGAACTATAATACAGATTCAATGAAAGAATCCACACTGTACAAATCAAAGAGATCATTCATATAGTGATCAATTATACTGTTTCTTTGGCTGCAGCATCACCCTGATCCTTACCATTATGACTGCTTTTATATCATCACATGCATTTTCTTCAAAATCTGATCTAGACTGCCATGGATCCATCTAGAATACCTTCATTATCATGGCTGCCTGCTGTTTCTTTGGCTGCATCATCACCTGACCCAGCAGATGCTTTTGCCCGAAAACTTTTATAGAACTTCATGGTCATAAGGTGATGATGTAACCCAAAGAAACAACAGGCAGCCATTATAATGAAGATAGCAGGTATTCCTGTAACAGATGGACCCATGGTAGTCAAGATCAGATTTTGAAGAAAAACATGTGATGATACCTTAGAAGAAAGACCATGTCGTTTCCTTGCTTCACTGTCATACAGAGTTCCAGTAACGGATACTAAGTAGGTGCCTAGAGGACTGGGCAAAATTCCAACATTATATAACGTTCCAAAGCACGCTTTGGTCTGTACCATAATTCCTTATAGAAGTTGAAGAGCAATTTCTTCATACTCATAGACTTTTCCGATGAGTCTGATGCATCACTTTGCATCATCTTTCCTCACATCTTTGCTGGATTCTGTGCTGCTAATATTTTCTTTTGAATCCTTGTCCCCATTGAAGTCCCCATTTAGGACTTCAGAGTTTTGGATGTGGGACATTTCTGTTTCTTCCGGTGATCCGAGCCTCATTGCTTTCCATTTTTCTGACTTGGATTGACCATAAGGGCGATGTTCTTGGGCCTGTGCACTTTGGTCAGATCTTGCCCCAAAATGACGGAGAAAAGAAAGGAGGCTAGAATTAAAGATGTACCCAAGAAAATGTATAGAAATTCTTGAGCTCGTTCTTTTCCTCATCTGCTGGAAGCGGCCTGATGTAGAACATAAACAGTAAGGACATGCCTGCAGGAAACCAGGCTACAACAGGGATAACGCCGGTTAAATTATCGCCGTAAGAGGCTCTATAAACTTGGGCCAACATTGCCCCATTTAATCCAACAAAACCTTTCAGTAGGCCTATCACAATTCCTCTCTGTAATTTTAAACCATAAACTCTAGGGTACAGATGAAAAGGAATAACCCAAAGAAAAAAATACCTTCAGAAGGCGCTCTAGGCCTCTAGACTCTTGCCTCTAGTACTGCCTATCACAATTCCTCTGTTTCGAGGAAAATTTTTCACACAGGTACTGCAATGCTCACAAACGCGCAGGAAGACGCTCCCACCCAAACATAGAGGCAGATTTGCCACACTTCTGGGCGGGGGAATTCTTTTGACGGACAACCAAGTCATGATATAGCCAAGAACGTTGAAGACAGTCTTCAGCTTACAGGAATAAATTGATTAACTGTATAACGCACCAGCCCAGGACATTATGAAGAAAGAAAGCACCAGCATCATCCATCCGCTTTCCATAGGGCCTTTTTGGTCTGCAGAAATCCCCATGCCGGATTTAGAAATCCGGAAAGACATTCCCGATCTGCTCAAGATTATGAACAGATTACTCCGGCAAAGATAGAGAGTTCTTGACAGAGGAAGATGGAGTGAAATCAAGCAAGATAGAGTTCTTGACAGAAGGGAGCGTATACCGCACAATTAGAGGAATTAATATTTATTGGCGCCCCCAAAATATATAAATGTTATTCTTTTTGTTAACGCATAAAATCACAATATTTGGTGGTACTAATTTTGGGTTGCTCACCAGGTGAGGAGTTGGAGGGACGCTTCCCTTTCCTTCCCACATTGCTTTGCTGTTTTTTAAGGTTGCCCGTAGGGCAAACCCTTGGGGAATATGGGGCAAGACGCATAGGGGGCCACGATTTAAGAACCTTGTAGTATATTCCTTGTCCACGCGTGGACTTTTTGGATTTGAGGGTCCATCAAGACACTTACGGTGTGGATTTCATTGGGCCGGGCGGAAGGTGGGGATCGACCTCCGCTTCTGGCGTCGCTAGAGGTAGCGAAGCGAGGGGGAGCTTCGTTTTGTCCTTTTTCGATTCTGAAATTAAGGTTTTTTCCGCTTCCATTGTGGCCGGAATCTGAGAGGCTCGGGTAGGAGGCGAAACAATAACCCCGGTAAGGCAAGTTAATTTCTTTATTTTTTTTTTTTTTTCAATTTGATTTCTAGTAATATGTTGTTCTTTTACTGTTGTACTTGTTTTGAGAGAATATCGGTGGATTCTGTCCTCGAAGTTCATTTATGCCCCAGTCTCAAAAGGAGATGGTTTTCTTTTCTCGGTGGTAAGAAATTGTGAGATTTGTTAGCTTAATTTGAAAAAAAGGGATAACACATTTAGGAAATGAGTTCTTGGTTCTCGGGGAAAATATTCAGATGAAGAAACTTGTGCCAATGACTGGTACGGCCGAGGACAAATTGTAAGGATATACCTCATGATACTTGGCTCAAATTTCTTCTCGATGCTACCAATCCTGTTTTTTGCACATCACTTTTTTGGCCGACTTTGAGAGGTCATCTATAAGATTTCTGAAAACGAAATGTGGAATCATTCTCTTCTCTTAGATTAAAGCTCTCTACGGGGGTTTTGATCTTGCTATGGAATCTATCAGGTCAAAGCTTATTCCGTGGAGGAGAATATAAGGAAAGCAAAAGATCCAGCATGGACTTGATTTGGATCGCGAATCACAGATGTCGATAATGCTTTAAGGTATAATAACTGGACATGAATTCTACTTCACTTTACTTGAATATATAGTTCTTTATATGGACACCTAAATTTGCTAGAACAAAGACGTTTGTGGGCCTTATGATCATATTTTGATGTACAGGAGCAAATATTAACATGCAACTTAAAACCATTTAGGTGATTTTTATAGAAGAAGGGACAAAAGCAAAACTACAGTTACGCTACTTCATGGCTTCCCTTCTCAAAGGTTGGTGTTTAACAACATGTGGAAAATTGTTTTGCCTGAATTTCTAGCATGTGATAACCGGAGACATGATAAGAGAATTCAATACTACGGAAGAGTCTTCAACCACATATACAAATGAAAGTCCAGAATATATTACAATATATGTTAAAAGATAAAAATTTTTGCTAGGTTCGTACAATCCAAAATAGCTATCTTGTCCCCTTTCCTTGATGAAGAAAGCTATATCCTTTTGCCTTAGATTTACGTTAATTGCATTTTTCTTGTTCATTTTAGGGTCGATACGGAGGGCAAGCACATATCCACGATTTTTAATAGGAGAACAAAATCAATGCATTTTTTCACTATGGCACTTTGGGTATTTTCTTGCAGGGCTTATTCATTCAAATGTAGTGCACATGCTTTCTTGAAATTCCATGTTATTGCTCGACCGATACTAGGTGAGTGTGCACCCCTTTACATATACTAACATCCTAAACTATGCATCCTTTAGGTGTGTGTTTTAAATATGTGTTTGAACATAGATAACAAATTCACTCTTTACGTATCCTTAGTAATGTGTTAACCGAAGGGATTAACTATTTGTTTTATCACATTGAACGATTTGGCTTCTCGGATAAGCCTCGGCCCGCATTAACGGGTTTTAACTATACTATGAATGGTGAGTCCTGTTTGTGGCGAGAACTTAACAAAAGATTCAAAAACTATTTGAGGCAAAAATCTCACGGTTTTATGACAATTTATGAGTTTCAAACATATTATGTGCAGAGTATTGAAGCTTTAAGCTCGTTCATAGAAGCTATGGAGATCAAGGAGTGTATTTTAGTTGTTCAAGTGCATATCCAAATATCATCATGGCCATCTTAAGGTATGACGCCAAACTTGTTGGTTTGACATGCCGGGGTACTTTCCACCCGCCAGCCATTACATTCGCCAATGCCAATGAGGAGTAAGTTTTGCGCATTGTTCTAATCAATCCTTCTCAGAGAGAACCATGGCCCGATAGCCATACTTGCATAGGGCTTTTCTTCTTGGAAACCCGGGGAAACAAGGGAAAATGTAGGGAGTGAAAAGAAATCTATTTGGCATCTTTCTTTGTAATTCTTTTGATGGAATTTGAAACACTCTTGTGGTAATAATAATTAGGTGGTAGACCAAAGATGTGAAGTTGCCATCATCATTCCAATTTTTTGCACATTCCTTCATGGAGAGGTTTTCACTCGGATGCACATATGTTTCTTCTTCATTAAAACTGCTTTTCCATGATGTTCTTTGTGGGTTTTTAACGCTTCTCAAATTTAAGTAACTGGAGCCATGACAATAAACTTTGTATGGCAATTCACGCATATCCAAACCATGTGATACGATGCTATTGAGGATGCAAGGCCTTTCATAGGTACCATAGAGAACACTTCTAAAATCACTTCGACCACTATTTACTAGTAAGGTATGATAAGGAATTACCCCCCCAAACTCCACCCCTCGTCTCCCACCCATTTGATGCTCATCCTTTTATCTCCGCACAAATACAACAAAATTTAATTTAGAATGTTGTTTTATAAAGAACTTCTCTCAAGTAACATGTTTTTTCTCCGCCAATATTTAGACCTGCTGTACATGACTTCTTTAGCCTTCTTACCTCAGATGACACCATTCAAGGTATTCGGATAAGGTACAAAACAATATAAAATATAAAATCTTTCTTTCTGCTCCGCATGATAGATGGCGTGCTATCGATTACCATGGGATTCCTTTCATTCTTTCTTTTTAATTTGAGGAAGAAAAAAAAATGTATCGGAAGAATGGAATAAATAATCATCGCGATGCCGTCTAGTGGTCAAGCTATTGGTAATGGATGACCCCCATCCAAAGCCCTAAACTCGTGGATGTCATCGGATGCAAAAAATAAAATGAAATAAATAAAAAGAACATACATCGTGATAACAACCTAGTGGTCAAGCCCGTTGGTAATGGGCAACCCCATCCGGGCCCAAAACCTCTTGATTGCTCATCGGATGCCTAAAGAAAAGGAGGGATGCACAATAATGGAAATCCCATGGTTGACAATTATAGCACCTATCTATCCTACGGGCACAAAGCAGACGATAATAGTGCGAGTTCAACTCCCTGCATATTCGAAAACTACCTTAAATTTATAGTAGTATATTCATAATGACTAAATATGAAAGGTGACCTCGAACCTAGAGGATCCCTATAGAAATTTAGAGACACGATTAACTCAATCTTCGCATGTCTCACAATTTTCGCATGTTCGGATGAGACTTAGACAAAACTTCCTTTGAAGCGAGTTGGACAAAGAAATGTTCCACGGCGGCAATGGCGTGCCATGATAAATTTCTTGTACATATAAAGATTCTTGCCAAAGTTCTTGGCTTCTAAAATTAAACAAAAAGATCCAAAATATTTACATTTTTGGAACCGGATTTTATCTTAAGGCAACCAAAGATCGTGTGACTTACGTGTTGGAGATGAAGGCCCCATCCGAGAAATGAAAATAGCATGGCCCCCATCCTCCAAGCCACTCCATTCACGCTCTTCTAGCGTCATGCAACAGCCGTATAGGATTAGGCGAAGAGCAATAGCCATTCTTTCTGATCAATTAGAAAGAGAGGGAAAAATCCAGGCATGCCACTACACAGCCTATGTCATGAGAATTAAATTACAGAGCATAATTTTTGCCTGTTGGAACGCTCTCAATAAAGACGTACTAGAGAAACAAATGAGCCTACAACAACTTTATTATGAGCTATGTGCAGTGACTGCACTCGGTTTTGATGGGTTCAGTAAACAGGAACCAATCTGATCCGAAAATTGATTAGAAGCTTGATTAGGCAACCAGAAATCAAAATAAAGTAACGGGTATGTTGCCATTCGAATTTGTAGGTTATTAATCTAATTTATAGATGTCCCGTGCAAATTCATCGATACCACAAGCAAATTATTGGATTTTTATAACCAAATCCATAGATCTTTTAGCAAGTTTTAGGTTGCTCAGGGCAAAGTCATGTGCCTGTCAACCCAATCGGCCAGATCTCCCAGCCCAATTGGTGGATTTATAGGTGCAATCTGGGTGAGTTTTCCAGTCCAATTTGTGAATTTCTAAGCCCAATTCGCATGTGTTTTAGCATAATTGTGGAGCTTCTCGGTGCCCTGGCTGGGCAAGGGTTAACAATCTCTTAGTGGCATATAATTATTCTAGGCATACACACTTGCCCTATCCAAGTTGTGCCCTATGCCCACCTATGGTTGGGCAACAAGAATTCAAAAATTTAACACCTTGAAATTATAGAGTTAATCGCCTTAATTTCATAACCCAAAATTTCAAGATTTTCAGCTTCATCTCATCAAAGATAACAGAATTGGACAACACATTTCACAACACAATTTCATTCAACTTGCACATTTTCACAAGCCCAAATTCATTCTAGTTGTAGTTCAACATTTAACAGAAAATTCAGTTCAAAATTTAATGTAAAATCGGTTCAAATCCTTGCATCAAGCACAGTGCAAGTTCTTGAGAAGATCGAAACTCTGCCGGGATTCTCACAAGTAACAAAGACACAACCAAAAATGTAGCACCAATAAAATTCTGCCCACACTTGCATTATTAATCAGATTCCCCTTCGTGACATTATAATGTCCTTCCTGTAATGCTTTTCATGTCAGAGGATCTGCCCTCATCAACTCATTCACGATACCTTCGTCAATAAAACCAAATTCGTCTTGTATCTGCTTATCCTTCTCAGCTAACTCTATATTCTCTTTCCTAGCCAAACAAACAACACGAAATAGCCAGGACATTCAAAGCCGAGGAAAGTGATTGGAAATTCAAAACAAATTAAACTAGAAACGGGTGCGGCGTTCTGTTCGCATAAATACATTTTATGTAGATAGCCATGAATTTGTAGATATCTATTGAGGATCCTGGTAAACTTGAATGTAAAATGGGAGAAGAGAGATGATATTAGATTCTATTGGAAAACAATAAGTCCAATTATCATAGGATTCTTAAAAGGGGAGGCATGGCACATTAAGATGTGCATAATAGCTATTTGAAATTGTGTTGATCATAAAATGCTAAAGCAATGATGTTTCGCATGTTGGTTTGCACTCTAGCATTGCTAGAGTTTAAGAGAGTGATATCTTAGATCCATTTTATATACCCACACAAAGTGAGAAAGGTGGATGTATTGAATTTGAGTAGATAAATGGTTCTTTAGGTTTTGATATGCATACACATGAGATGCAAATATAAGGATTGGACTTATTTGCACTATAAATCTATACCCAGAATTAAGGATTAAGGATCAAAGATCAGACCTATTTGCATACTAAATATATACCCAAAATTGATTGGGTCAAAGGCAATAGAAGCGATAAACCATGGTTTTGAAAATTGTGGAGATCACATATCGGTTCTGTATCTAATATTGGGCATGGTCTATATCATCAGAATATATTCAATGGAAACAAATGGATGGAAGAAATCCAGCACGGATGTATAACTAAAGTAATGAATCTCAATACATAATTTACCCAACACTTGGACCAACTCATTATTGGGAAAATCCAAAAATCCAATTAATGTTTTTAGGGTTTGACGTCTGTTATAATTGTTAGCCATAGTAGATGCTTAATCACAACATGGTCTTTGCTTATCATAAAGCATAGATATCCAATATAAACATTCATGGTACAATATGGTATCATCAATTATACGCAACACAACTTGAGGTACACAGCCCATGGATTTATCTTCATTATGCAAATAAACCACAATACAAAATGCATTTTCTTTGCTTTGAGTCTTAAGGGAAAGTAAAGTCCGGAAGTGTTACATCTCCTATTTATCATTGCAAAAAATTAAACATAAATTCACAAAAAATATGTCGATAGACTTGCCGCCACGACCCAAATTAACCAAAAGAACAAGAAACATCACTCGGCCATGCGTTCGGAAGGGAAAATGATGCACGAAAGTGCCACCAACACCATTGAGTATATAAATATTTCCAAATACTGTTGGAACATGTCTGGCCTTCTGTGTACCTCAAGAAACAGCTGTAGAACAGCCCCATCTCCAGGCTAGTAGTCTATGCACAATTTGATTTGATTATGTACTGAGGCATAAAATGGCACATGGCATTTCTCTCTCCTTACCAGTGCCCGTCTAAACAGTAGCTCTCACATAATGCATAATAGCAACCGATCCATCTATTAAGGAAACCTTTGCATCAACCATCTACTGCTGAATATGCAATTACAAACCAAAATATCATATGCAAGTGTTAGTCAGAACAATCATGCTTAATGTAATATCGAAAACTTCTCATCTTTTGATTATAATTTTCGCGAAATTGAAGGTTCGTTGACCGCAAAGAATATCTCAAGTGAGCTTGAATCGGCGGCAGCCTAAACATAGGAAAGACATCATAAAGAGAAATAAGAATCATGAAAGTTTGAAATGGCAAACCTGGTAAACAAAATTCCAACAGCCTATGAAGGATGAATTTGGAAAGGATGAAGGACTTCTACATACGACATTGGCGAAATGAGAGAGAAATTCCAAATGACAGCTCATCGTGAGAATGCTCACAAAAAGTAAAAAAGAAACATGAGATTTATCTCAAAACTTTGTTATTTGTTTTATCATTTAAATGGATGATAATCACACCATAAGCTAAGCATAGGATCAACATGAGGTACATGGTACTATGCTCACATCTTGCAACTTGTTTGGAATCCAATACTGTGACAGCTTTACTGTGGCAGAAATTCGTGAGAACAGGGGACAGATACCCCAAAATACCAAATCATAGGAAATAATTTTTTTCGTAATTTTTGGAAATCGAAATTTAAACAGGGGACACCGGCAATTTTCTTATCTCATGTGGTTTTAACACCTGCCCTCTGTTTGTTTCCCAAACTTAGGAGACAACTGATGAACAACTTGCATCATTTGATGTTCCCGGTCTGCTTGCAAGGTAAGACACACATTTGTCAAGGGCCCCATGCATCCAGTCAATTTGACATTGCTCAATAGTTTCTGAAACTGTAAACTGCAAGCATGTCCAAGTTCAGGAGAAAAAGAATTGAAAATATAAAGATGTAAGAAAAATATTAAGTTGCTCACGTCCAAGCAAGGGCAAAACATATGAGCTCGACACAAACCTTCGGATGAGATCACTTTGTTGCCGTTTGTTCTTGAAGTCCCACGATCCCAAATTCTCCTGCATGGTTATGCTGCTAAGTTAAACCACATACATGCAGGCCTCACATCATGCAATAATGCACTGTGACATCTAAATCTTTCAACATGGAGCCTTGTTATTATGTTTAAAGATATACTTTAAGAGGACAAACCTTGAGAAAACCACGAACGCATGCTTCTTCAAGGGCCTCATGACGAAAATTTCTTCTTCAATTGTTTCATCGTCTTTTCCGGCCGCCCTCTGTAAGCATCGAGAAGTCCTTACTTATTTCAAATAATATGTTAACCATAATTGGATCTTAACATTGTCAAAATCCAAACTGAAGGTTACAACTAAATCAATTTTGTGAGAAACGTTCTGCTTACCTGTCTATATGTACCATGAGGAATTAAGAATTCATGCATCAAACAACCCTACAAATCCTTCAATCAGGTTTTTCATTACCAATGCAAAACTCAGATCGAAAAGCTTTTATCAAAGCTTAAATAGCTATTGGATTGCCATTGGACCCTGCAATGTAATGACACAGCTGTGGTTACCATCCAAATATGATGTTCATTGTGCAAAATTTTGTCTCTTCTTTATTATCTTTCTTTGTTAAGAATACAACCTTTAAACCAACCTGTGCCAACCTACCTGTGCAATGAGTCTCTTTAAATGAACCTCCCATATTTCCTTCCCATTCGGATCCCAGGCAGCTACATTGTCCCTTGTGTCAGCCGTAACTATTTCAAGTTTACCATCGTCATTTATATCTCCTGCTACAATTTGCCCCTGAATTTCTCCCATTTGCAACGGAAAATTTACCCTCACTGTACCTACAATCTCAAATAAGAAATGCACGGTAAAAGTATATTAGATCCTACAAAGATATGTACTCCAATACAAATGCAAGTTGAAAGACCAATTACTTCATGTATGTTAAATCACCCCTCCATTAAATACCGAAATTTTAAATTATGTATCTTGATAACCGCGACATATTAAATTCTAGTTACCTACTTTTCTTAAAAGGAGTTTCTTGCTCGGCATGCAAGATAAAGATGCATACCATTATGGTCTAAAAGCATAAACAAACTCAAAAGACATCCCAACAATGATGTCGGTATCCATCACCATCTAAGTCAACCACGGTTGGTGATGAGTAGATGTAAGCTCACTGTTCAATCGCATCCGTACTCAAATCAAATGAATACTCCACTTTACTTGTCTTGTCTCAAATTAAAAGACCGTCACGCACCCGCCATATTTTTTCCAATATCCGACTTGCCTAATTCTTGGGCATGCTTTCGGGCTTCTCGTAATACACCGCATTTTAGAACCGGTGCCATTAGCATCCTTCAGCCTCTATCTTCGGCGTTAATGTTAAGTATGATCCTAAGCCACCGTTATCGGGTCATTTGCTTTGAAATTAACGATGAACTATATAACATGGGTGGGTGTTCTTACTCACGATCATAAAAAGTAGGAAGCGGCAACAACCAATTCATCTACACCATCTTTGTCAATATCGGCAATGACACGAAAAGATTAATATAACCTCAAATCATAATAGAAAAGAAAATGGAAGGAACACATAGAAAGCAATGCAACCATATGGCATATAATACCTCGTTAGAAAATATAATATGGTTTTATAAACAATTCTCGTATGGACATAATATAATAGGGATGGTTGGTCTGAAGCAATCCCTCAGACTGGATTTCTACTACTTGCAAGAAGATATCACTGCCAAAATGTACAACATAATTCAAATATGACGTAGAAGAGAACATGGCAACTTCGTAAGAAATGACGTGCAAATATCATTTAACTCTTTTTACTTGACCTGGCTTTGAGGCCCTCACAAATATGACACGGAGAAGAAATGGGCGAAGCGAGCTTCCATGCACCGCAACAATCTTAACAACCTTATCAAATAACATGCAACCACATTCCTCTTCATTTAATTGCTCCTAGATGTTGCAAGAGCAAAGATCAAAATTATGCAGAGCAATAGTAGCATACAAAAGACTTCAAGAAGGAAACAATACCTGGCTGGGCAACATTCATTGTTGTTGCCACAATGGTTTTTATGCTCAAATTCTTGTGTAGCAAAAATGACTTGGTCAAGGACATTTGGGCAACGAAATTGCTACATCCAATGCCCTAGAAAAACTCAGACTGTCATTTAAAACATTTTCCACCTTAAATTTGGCTGAACTTTGGAAAAATACATATATTATAAGCTATAGACCTCTTTTCAAATCCTACATTGGAATCTTGCAGCCAAATTCCTTCAAGTTAAGTTTTTCCTCCATCTAAGATTGTAATAAGGATCTAATACTCCATCATACAAACAAAAGAATTGCTCAAGCAGGAGATTTTGCCTCAGAGAATTTCATTAAGAAAGCAATCTAAATTACATACAATGTAGAAAAGCACTATTGCAAAAACTGCTTATCAACAATAAACCAGATTCAGATGCATTATAGTAGCGTCTAAGTATGTTAAAAGGTATAGAATAGGTTGAACAAAATTGCTACAAACCTGTAAATATGAGCATCGCGATCTTGGAAAAAGGCGTAAATCAAAGTTGCATGCCTTTTCTTAACTCGAGTTGTGCTAATGTTTGATTCTACCGTAACTTCTTTGCAAAATCGGCCCGAGAAAAGTAATCAAGTTAGCCAAACAATCCTTCCATCTATCAATCTCCTCTGTGCAAAAGTGGGTCGTCTCTGCTGAGGAAAGGAACATGCGGCTTAAATCGACCTGGTAACTCCATGTTCACGGCCATGCAAACGAAATAAACTGCAAAAAAATCCAACGACCTAATACCTAAGAAACATATGCAATTCAAATTATAGAATAAAAATGAACCAGCCGGATCCACAGATTTCGTCTTAACCCTAGCCAATGTAGAGCCTGAAACATAGACATTAAAAAGCTCCTAGCTACTCCACCCGTCCTCCATGCCCTTCATCGTCGCACATGCATGCCGGATTAGAAGGGCCGAAATCAGAAAGGGGAAAAATTGAAATCCCAAATCAAAGTTGAGGAAATTTTTCCGATTTTTGGCAAATCGGAATTGTTTTCCGGCCGCCAAAACCCTCGAAATCTTAGGAAATCAAGTTAAAGAAAAAATCTAAAAAGTTTTTGGGGTGCCGAAAAAACCAAATTTAAACAATAGATAAGATTACCTATTTTTTGCACTTAGTAGAACATTCGCCTTCCATAGCACCATTATCTTCAGAATTCATAGCAGCGACAATTCAAGAAGCCACAAGAACCTGCTAGACAACATTAAATTATAAACTAGTAACGGTGCCCAGCGTTGCTGGGCATAAGTTCGGCCTGTAAATGTTTTGGCCGCAATAAGAAGGGCTTGCAGTAATAAGCCAACTTTTGTAACTTCTTATTATAACAATTTTTTTTTCAAAGCTTTAACAACGTTTTCCATGGATTATGTAAACAATATCAAAACAATGTTGAACTTTGTATCGATGTCGGTTACTTTATGTATGTTACATGAAGATAATGAATGATACTGGATGTTTATTGCTTATATTATAAGTTAAATCAAGTAAAAGTTATACGAAGTAACATTAGCAGAATATACGAAAAAGCAATGCTTGCTCAAGTCCATTTTATCTGAAACAATTGTCATTGTCATGGCGCCAAACACACTCCATTGTAGAAAGCACTACAACAAATAATATCCTTAAGTGTTTCCTTGCAAGCTCCATGAGTGTCATTATCCATGAGCATTTTCCATATTCTTCAAATTCGTTTATTCATAAACAACAAAGAAAGTAAAGATGTTTAAATTGGCCGACAAAAGTGAATATTGATTGAATTGCAGCTTCAATTAGTTTCACCTAGCAGTGCCCTCATATTACCACACGGGGTTTAAAGAAGAAGAATAACAATAAATTGATTTGCCATACAAAGTCTTCTATTTGCCTTGGTAGATCCAATATGAAAAGCAACTCTATATTTTCTATCACCATCGTGATGTAATGTTATCCATTTCCCTAGCTCCTCATAGTCATTCCATGGGTGAGAAGTTGATATACGTGGAGCTCATTGTTGGATAAACACATCTCTTCCAAAATATGACACGGTTTACAAAAACAGAGCCATCTAGAATATCCAATTGTTAATAATAGATTCCATTTCACCTCCATAACACGCCGTTTCAAATTTTGTATAATAGCCTTGTGCAGATGCAACACATTTACTTACGATTTATTGATGAGGATTATAAAATCCAGTATGCATGAGGGAATAATCCCTAACCTTCAATATCATGATTGCTTATTGGTTGCGAAAAGGCCACTTTGCTTCATCAAAACATGGAAATTCTCGCATAGTGGAATTTGTGCCTTCAATAACACCAACACCAACTTAGAAGTCTCGGCATATCTCACATGAATGCCTCACTAACATCCCATGGAAGTTGAAGGCGATCTTGTCGCGTTAAGCTCAATGGACAACCTTATTTTATATTCATAAGAGTAATCCGGGATCGCCCACTTTGCGGTCATATTTTCCTTGCATGGGCATGGTTTTACGAAGGCCAAAGGCGCTTTAGACATTCAAGAATCTCCAATTCCGCGAAATAACAATCTTTGTGGCGTATGGAATAAAAAATAAACATCGACACTTAGAAAATTAAAGACAAAGGGACAACAAAAAGCATAACAAAGTACTTATCATTTCATTTATATCTTGGTTTATGGATCTAGAAATCTTTATAAGAATTTCAAACCAATGCCTTATAAATGCATCAAATTCAGGCATTCGTATGATTCAAGGAAAGATGTTTCTGCTGAACTTGAAACCATTTCTTTCAAATATGCGGCTCATAAAGTTTTCAATGCATACATGGTCCAAGAACATAGTTAAGATAGGGCACTTGGAGACACTTCGATGATGCTCGAAATACATTCCCAACAAAAGAGGATTTCGAAGTATTGATCCTAGTCCTTAACATGAACCGGTTTTAAGCATATAAACCTTTCGACATCCCCTGGATACTCTTAGAAATTCTGGTGAGAACCGAAGCATCGCACCATCGGGTTCAAAATTTATTGGCTTAACAAGCGGGGGGCGCCGAATCGCCATCGGCAATCGAAGGTGCAATCAAGTTTGAGCGTGAGCTTGAAGGTACATGGAAGGGGATCGTTCCTCTGACCTCCTCGGAAAAAGGAGAACTACGGGGGAAAAAAAAAAAGCCAAAAAAGAGAACTACGGGCCAAAAAAAGCCAAAAGAGAACTACGGGCTATCTGGGCCGTTCACCTGCTAAGTTAAATCTCAACCGCCCAATTTAGGGCTCGATGCACTACTTACGCCAAAACATTATAATATAAGATATTGAATGAAAAAAGCTTGGTTCATGATGGGCGCTTCATTTCTTAGCACCACACTTAGCATTGTACTTGATCGCATTCTAGTGGTTTAATATATTCTTATATTCTTCAAAAAAAAAAAAAAAAAAAAGCTTGGTTCAATAAGAAATCTTTACGATTACACCTTGGGAACAACAAGCCATTTGAAGTACGATCATCCTACACTCCAAATAACATCTTCCGCTTATTATTCATTTGCTCGCCAAGGACCTCGTCATACACTCGAAGCTTCCCATTATCATCAACAGGCTTCGACAGAATAGACATAGCCGTGTCGACTTGAACTTCTTTGCTCCTGTCATATCTAATTACAAAGAAAGTGAACAAAGATTGAATATACACTTTAGCTAACAATAATAAAAAAATGATAAAAAGCGGGAAAACCTTACTTGTGATAGGCGGCATACGTGTTATGACCTATAACCTACATCCTCACTTCAAAAATGGTACACCAGCCAATGCCAATCGCGTCACCAAAATCATGCGTCCAGACTTGTTGCAAATATCAGCATTCACGGTCTGACCCATGACTTTAAGCCATTTCATAACCTGATTTGTCCCAACCCTTTGCTTATGGTACCAAACCGAAAATAGAAAAATATAACAAGCTTATGTAATTCAAGTAAAGATCTAAGGCAAAAAAACAAATAAACAAATGAAATCACAACTTACGTTACTGCACGAGTTATCAATCGCAGTAAAAAATAGTGTGCCCTCCATCTTATCCTCAGCCCCAAATTGTCTTGAAGGTAAATGCCTCCGCATGTATTGTTTTTGTAGGTAAAGACGAAATCTTCCTCATAACTCCACTTTTGGATCCCTAAAATGATGGTCTTCAAAACGGCGTAGCGTAATGATTATAATTTTTTTTGCCTTGCGCTTCCTCATATTTCACAAACTTGCCACTCTCACTAATCTCCAAGGAAAATTGATAGACCTTTGAATTCCAAATTTCCTTAACCGCCCTGATCCCAAACCTACTGCAGATATAAAAGCAAAGACGTTTTTGACAACCCTTAGGATGGTAAATTTGATGATCAACATCTGCGAGCATGACTCTCGACACTGAATGGGATAACAGGTGCTTTCTTCTTCTTACCCTTAACTCCAAGTAACCTGGATCTTCTTATAACTACTACAAAGACATATGTACTTTTTTTGAACACATCAAACTTTAAGATATTGAATGGATGCTCCTCAATACCAGTCTGACCAACCCTAACCTCTTGTTTCTTTCTTAAAATCCTGCCAAATGTCCTACACAACACACTAAGACTACTGAAAAACAAATAATCTATCGAGAAAAACTACCTTAAATCCTAACAAAAAACCTACCCTAAATCCTAGCGAAGAAAAGTGACACTAAAAAATCCTATCCTAAACCCTAACAAATCAAACAATTGTATCTAAAATCTAAAGTAAACTGTAACAAATTAAACAACTTAAAGAAATTAAAGTCTAGAATCATACATTCCATGTGGATAAACCTCCTTGTTCTTTTTCTTGATATGCAACATAAATTTCATGAGCATTTTCGGCCGGTTCAACTACATGGATTTCTTCAATTGGGATCCTGCAATCCAATATAAATCGTGATCTCCAACTATCGAACCTCCTTCTAGCCCAATTAGTGAGGCCTTTAGGGCCATCCCCGCCTCCCCTTTTGCCTCTTCAATCAAATTCGGGTCCAAAGCAAAGAACTCATCCTTATCAACACTATATCATCACCACAAGCTTGATCTTCTTTAAACACTCATTCTGGATTTCTGCAACAAAGTTATCAAGTTCCGGGCCCTGAAACTTATTCAATAGATCCAATGATTCAAATCCAACAATGGGGTAAAAAGATTAACACCACAAGCTTCCCGAAGTGCATTTAGCTCAAAAGTAGGGTCCAAACCACTTGCACACACGTTCATGCTATAAAACACAGAAAATAAAACTATGAAGCATTTCATTCCAGCCATTTCCTCAAGACAACGTGATCTTACTCTACTATTTCTTTAGCTAGCGAAATCTGCAAGAAAAGAAACATTAGAAAAGAACAAAATATAAAAAACTAATGTTAAAACAAGATTACCCCAGATGCAACCCAAAGACGAACTTCGGCCAAAATGGAAGAAGTTGCAAACAAAGCTCTATAAAAGCGAAGATTTTCAAAAAATCCTCCATAACTTCGCCAAGAACCCTCAAAATATCAAGAAATGATGGCTCCAAAGGCGCTAAGCAAGAAAGAAGCGATTTAAACCTCCAAGCACAAGAAGCGGGCCGATTTTACCTCTGGCGTAGACGCCGGATCAAAGTTCTGTAGAAGAGAAAATGTCGACAATCAACAAAATTTTTCTTTATATTTATGCCAATGTGGCGGAACCGTGGACAAACTTTCAAGCTATTAAAATTAGTTGGCCCGAATGTTCTTTTTGAAATTTAAATTTACTCAAAATTTCGGGCCGCTTTGGTACGTTATACGTCGGTGGAAAATTTCGAGGCAAAATTTCAGCTCGGCAACATTTAAGCCTTTCAAAATTAAGACCCAAAATTAAACGATCAAAGTAATTTAGGTGGGTTACCCGCGGAATGGCTTCAATCGACGATGATTAACTCAAATCGAGTAATTTCTTCAATAATGCAAGGTTTTAGAGGTGGCAAGGCCAACTAGAAGCTTCAAAGATGATCATTTTGTTATTCTGATTGTGGTTATTCGATCGGCCGGACTAGCCGAAAGGCGAGGAAGGGCAATAATTCTTGCTCATTGAGTTAAATTCTAAACTTGAGTTAGTCTATTCTAATTCTGCAAGAGCCAGAACTCTCAAAATTGGGTGGCAAAATGGTGAAAGCAGAACGGGATTGTCTGCTTCAATCTCTGCAAAAACTATAAATATCCCATCATGGATTGCTTTGCCAGAGATGAGGATCTTTAAAATTAAAGCGGATGTGGTGTAGGTTGGGCAAGGGCATGCAAAGGGTAGGTCAAAAAAATCTAGGATGGTAGATCAATAATGATGCATCCAGGTGCCTCATATAGGTTGGAATTCCTCACCGTGCATACCCCTTTGACACATTTCAACAAATCTGAGCAAATATTATGTCATGTCATATTTAAGTGGGAGGATATAACCCTTGAGATACTCTTATGTCATTGAAAGATAATGGTAATGGACATCTCGGCACGGATCCTAATGTTTATTCAACACAGGGGCAATGATCAGAGAAGTTGAAAACAACAAAATACAAAGGGAAATAACTTTGTAAAGCCTTCCCATTCTAAACTTGTGGGTTTTGAATTCACTTCATGACAGGCATGGCATGAAGCATATTTCATGTTAATTTCATGTACAAAATAAAATGTGCTTTGTTTTCTTTGGAGCATGGACGTGAATGCAAGATTGACCAAGTCGTCGTTGTCAAGATGTCCTTTCCCACTCAAACAAACCATTGTTAAGCTATGGTGTTTAATCTGGAAATTCTGCATGGATCTAATAAGCTTTAATTCATTATCATCATGGTGATGTGCCTATCATTGCCATAGCTATGGCTATGGTGCAAATTACGTCCAAGAGTTTTGGCATCACATTTTTTAGCAGCTTTGCCGTCTATCCTACATATACACGCATTTATTTTTTTAATTGAATCAGTTTTTGTTAGCAGAGAGCATATTTTACGTTTCTTTGTATGTTTGAATTTTGATCTAGATATTTGGCTCCCGAGAGCTTCTTAATAATAGTTATAATCTTATATAACAAGGGTTTGAACAACTTAAAACCATCCAGCAGAACCCATGGACGCCAGAGTTAAAATAAATAACATGGAAGAAGGATTTGCCAAATGAAAGCTGATGAAACTTTTCGAGTTGGGTGCCTTTCCTTCAGGGCTTGAACAAGATTTTAAAATGGAGAAGAGAGGTTCAAATGATAAAGACACACTAAAAAATCTTGCATTTAGTTTGCTTACCAGAATGAGGTCGAAGCAACTAAAAAAAAAGGGTATGGGATTCACAAATCGACTATAAACCTGCAAGCTACCTACTACGAAATAAATAACTAGAATTTTTGTGATTGAGATGCTATCCAAATGTGTAGCAACCAAGTTGTATATCCACATCCATAGATGAATGTTTTCTATGAGTTAGATAAAATTTTAAACTCATCGATCATCTGATCGTCCTCTGATAGCGTTTCCAGGAGAATATGTTTTTACATTGCAATATCTACATTCTATATGCATAACTTCCATGAAAAAGTAGCGTAGGATTTTATCAGTTACATTGTTGATCATTTATCTTACATAACATGTGACTTTGTCAAGGAAGTTGTATCCAGCATTTGCAAATTATAGCAAGAGGCAATGGCTAGCCTAAATAAAGCTGGAAACTCAACGAAAAAAAGAGGCTGCCATAGGTAAAAAAAAATTGTAGCGATTTAATATCTGTCTCTGTTTATGCATTTATTGTAGCTAAATGATCTTGCTACTCTATAGATTCACGGGCGATAAAATCGATGAACATCAAGAAGTGACAAAGAAAAGACGCCAACCTAGGTATTGAAAAGTTTCGTTGTTTTCCTTACTTTGTATATGTTTGCAAATGGTACATTGTAGAGACTATTTAGTTTTCAAAGTTTTACTAATTGAAATAGATCTTTTCGATCTTGAATGGCTTGGTAATCTAAGTTATGTCATAGTGAAGAAGCCATTAGGTCTTTAGCCGGGGAGGGTTATACTTCGGTGGCAGGGGTGTGTTTTCATGTTTCTTCTTTGTCGTTTAGTTTCATGGTTCTTGTTGGGTTTTGGGGTTATTAATGGTTTGAAAGGGGGTTTTGTTTTGTGTTGTATATTAGAGTTAGCAAAACAAGCTGGAAAAAAGCAACAATGAGTGCAAAAGTCTCACCTTGCATGAAGTTCCATGGCTTCATTCTATCGTTGAAATTTGTTCTTGGGTTTGCCCAAAATGAGCAACCGGACTTCCCCAATTCCTCGGATCAACGGGGGCTCATTGTATACAATTTTTTCTAATGCATCGAGAATGAGAAAATGGAAAAGCGAGGCACCTCAATGCGTGCAAAAGAATGGCCGGGCACTTGGTAATGCATCGTGGAATTTTCAGGCGAAGATGGAGAAACCACATGGCATAGTTCTAGTCAAACCCCTCAGGCATGGTGGCGACCACGGAGCCAATGTTCTCTTGGAGTCAACAAGGCTTTTTACCGAAATTTCAAGAATCCAATCACGCATTGACCCACACAAGGCTTTGCTTAGTTTTAGGGATGTAGGCATTCGGCATTTCATATTTAACAAAAGCGACAAAATGAGGGCTCAAAGCTCCAAAGCGCAATCTTTAGGAGGCGTAACATGTAACCACGATAAAGCTTGTTAGGGATTGAACTCGATGTTGAGAAACGAGCACATCGGCACAAAGGGCGGAGAATGGGCAAAATCAATGTTTAACCTAACCTAGAATGGACGTCTCGATATTGTCGAACAATTGAAAAAAGCAAGCTTTATGCGCTTTCTGCTGCTTGCTTTTCGTTCGCGGTCTTGAGTCTCGGGGCGGTCCGCATTTGCGGCTTCGGCTTCAAGTATTTGCTCTAAATGCAAAAAATGGGTGGCATTAATGTAGCGATCACATGAAGGATAATCTCGGGTGGCTGATTTCGTCTTGATCGGTGAGCGAGCGAGCTTTTCGGCCCGTTTTGGAGTTTCAGGCCAGCGGCGATCCGCGGCGGCGATCGCGGGCCTTTGGCGATAAAGGCGGGGATTCTTTGTTAAAAGCTGCGTTGTCAGCCGTGGCAAAAACTCCATGTGAATAAGCCCATAAGCGGATCGGGGGTATTTGTAGGGATATTTAGTGGCGAGGTGGGCCTTCAATATTTGGGTCAAAGATTCATTTGCGAACTATCTTTGCTTTCGTTTTGCCTTAGCCGCGGGGTGATCACCACGTAGATTTCTTTTAAACGGTTTACGATGATCTACATTTTGTGCAACAAAATTTTCAGAACCTCTGTTAAAGTGAATAATAATACACCAACGCCTTGCAAATCAAAAAAGCCCTTTGCATGGCGAGGATATTGCAAAACTTCAATTTTGCCACGAGGCATCAGAGTGAAGTTGAAGCACACGAATCCAAGCACGGAGTTAAGGCAATTATCCCATTTCTAACCAACACAGGTCATACAAAATGTGCTTGTTAAGTATACCCTTGAAAAAAAGTTGGTAAAAGGCTGTTTGTTGCACAAAATGCAATTGATATGTTTGTTTGTATTGCGGGTCACTCAATTATTATTTACACGGGATCTGCTATTGTAGATGCAAATAGGAGGCAAAAAGTGCTTGAAGTTGTGCGGTCGGTAGAACTATGATACCAATTTGAAAATTGTGATTATTCTTAAAGAATCTTGTTTTCTCTTCTCGGATCATTTGCCTTTCACGACAAACCAATGCACATGTAGTTTTTAATGAGCTCCTCACATCATCTATAAAGAACTTCATAGAAGGGATGGAACAATTAAAAGGCATCTCTATCGCCATAAATAAAGACATCACAAGATCCGCGGTTATTGTCAACAAAAGGACTACCATGGGCACATTATTTATTCACATTGAACAACAATCTTTCAACAACGAATAAAGCGCATCTAATGCACATATAGACAAACCATGCATTTGCAAGAAACAAAAAAGTTATAGCCATGAGTAGAAAAAATGCAATAACAAGACCTTTATCATGGGGCAATTATCCCATTTCTAACCAACACAGGTCATACAAAATGAGAGTTTGCTCGGTCTTCGACATGTGTACTCTACATAAGCCCCAACAAAGCCGTTTGTGTTCTTATTCACCGTTGGCACCTCAATAGGCATCAAAACTCCTTTGCACCTATTTGCGGCATAAAAATGTGGTTCTGATATAAACATGCAATCAAGTCCATTTCAATAAACTACTGGATGAGCTTTTAGCATGTCTCTAGATAATCTTGAAGCCGATATTCCTCACCAAGCATTACACTAGTTGAGCTGCTATAAAAGCTGGTTGTTACAAATATTAGCTTGTATCTTTCACCTTCTTATGTGCAAGCTCCGGAATCTTGAAAGAGAAAGAGCCATTATCACGTAAGTTAGACTACTTTATTAATTACCACATTTAAGTTCATCAATCACAACTAGGTTCATCAATCTTGTCACACACAACAAGCATTGAATTAGATCCTATCATTATATATTAAGAATAATGAAAAAGCAACAACCTGGTTGAACTTACTATTTATTACAACAATAACATACGTATTCTTTATTTGAAGCATTTACGCTACCAATCACGGGAAATATCGCCTAGGCTCATTTGAAGGTCTTCTTCTCATCTTTCCAACGCATGCTCTTGCCGAAAAAGCGGAGGTTGTTTAAGAAAGTTATGGCCATATTTCTAATTATCTCTCAAATTGAGACAACAAATGTATTTCCATTTATTTGACATGCTTACCTTAGAAAATTCAGAAACATGCACCTAGCATCATTTTTGGAACTCTCATTGAGCTCTCCAACAAAGCCCCTTGTGCTGAGAATGGAGCTTCTCTTTGAGATTTATACACATCCTTCTAATCTTTGCGGAGTAAACCGGTTGTTAGTTTCCTTTGAAGAACTCAAAGTGAAGATTTCTCCTTCATTTCATAGTCCAAAATGGCGGGCAACAAGATTGACTACCGGTCTATCAATATCGATAATAGATAGATGTATTTTTTATGCATTTTACCCTTTAACTTAAATCAAACATCAAGTTTGAGGCCGAAACGTGGCGAAGGCTTAAAGCTCACATCCATTCTCATCCATTCTTTACTTGTTTGGAACCATAACGGAACCATAATGCACCGCGGATCCTATCAACGGTCTCGGAATTTATGGGTGTATGTGAACATGAGGGGCTCAAAATATAAGCTAGGAGTTTGGATTCTTGCATTGCTTTTGGAGAATGCGTGCGAGGGGCTAAGCATCAAGCATCAACAATTGCTACTAATTACTAACTCCTAACCCCGTTTCTCGAAACGAATCGAAGCAAAATGTCAAATAGAACCCTATATGTATTGAAAAATCCGCAGTATCTGGCGAATACATTAACGGGTTTTATTCCTTCATGAAATGGAAGCCACACATGCTCAAACTTCACGGTCGATAAGAAGACGATAACCTTGAATGCACGGTAAGTAATGGCCTTAGAAGCGAGATGCCAACTATTTCTTATTTGCCAAAACAGCAGTTGAATAGCACGAAGAATCAATTGCAAAAGCTTGGCTATGGCTGCTGGTTTTGCATGAGAGAAAAGAGCAATGCAACATCATAAAATATATTCGACCTTTGAAATATATCGACCTTGAAGAGAACCGATCCACACGAGCAATTCACAAATCTAAATTTAACCTTCTCACGTGTAAACAAAGCTGCCTGGGCAAGGAGAAATCCATCAAATTAAGAGAAGTTTTGGCAAAAGCGATTGAAAAAGCACTCGCGATTTTTTGCTTGCTCTAAAGATCTTGTATGCGGCCAGATGGAGGCATCCCGGATATTTGGAAGGAGCAAACACATAGTAGGTAGCGAGAATAAAACATAACGAGGGATATATAAGAACGAGCTATCAAACTATTTGACCTATGTGCTTGCTTTGCCTTGCCGTTCTCTTTATCGCGCATATTGATGCCCACCAAAACCTTGAAAGCTTTGAAAATTCTTTGGCAATCTGGGACATGGAAAACCCCTTGGCTCATCGGTTGGTTGCAAAGCCTATTTTTGTCTGCTGACCATAAATTTGCTTCCACACCTCGAGGAGGCGCCCTTTTATTTGCATCAAAAAGGTGGAGGAATGCAAGATTGGAGCTTGACCATAGCCATAGCTGGAAGAATGGGCTGGATGATCGACCACTTATAGGCACCGGCCAAGTTTTTAGCGATCACCCGATATATATAGGGTATATGCTTGCGATATGCTAGGCATATCTGAAAACATATGCTGGATATGCCCACATACCCACATAAGCGAGGGTTTGCCCCCTAGGGGCAACAGCAAAAATTAACGCATTCATGTAGAAAAAAAAAGCCGGAAAACCATCGAGGCTTATCAAAGACAATATCAAAAGAAGAGACGATCTAAACAAATCAATAATAGGGTATTGTGTCTACAAGTAAATGAGCTAGAGACAAAAATGTGCTTTATTCATACCGATGTATATGCTAAGCCTCTTAAAAGTTATTTATGCAATTCAAGAAAATGCACGAGCTAGATATCCCTAGGAACGAATAAAAAAAAGAGGCGATTAGGTACTTTTCGATTTTGCCATTTCCTTTTTACATCGCATCAAGAGATCTCTCGCGTTTTACATTGTTTATCATTAAATTTACTTTTGTAAGCATAATATGCAAAAGAAAAGAATTGTCCAAAGAAAAAGATGAAGAAATGCCTTAACAATGTTTATGTTCCATCAAGAATGTAAGTCAAGAAAGTGAACATACTGCTGTAGAAGAAAAAGAATCAAGTAGCCAATTAGACTGTCGAGTTTATCAAAGACAATATCAAAGAGAATATGAGAGAAAGAAAGAAGGTTCAAGCAAGCTAAAAGGCCCGGGCACATTTTATTGATGCTTTAGTTTTTTTTTTAAGAGCTCGTTACTATCGATAATAGATTCTTTGTTTCCTCTTCAACTATTTTTTATTAAATTTACTTTCATAGGCATGATTTGCAATCTAGACTAGAGTTGTGTGATAGAGATGAAGAGGTCCAAAAGTTAATGCATCCCTGATAATAAGCCCATAGTAGTACAATGCTAATGAAGATGCAATGTCAACCGTCATAATAGTCCCATAGGGACCCTACTAATCGATGAAGTCCACATGGAACAACAAACCAACATAATGCCGCTTTACTTATAGATTGCATGGACACTAGTTCCGCGAAAGACGTCATTGGCGGCGTCAAATTAGTCTCATGGAACTAAACATTAAACACAGTGGATTATGAGCTCTTGAAATAGAACGAGGAGATCGCTAAACATGCCTTTCTTAGCAAAATTTGAAACATCTTTACTCAATACATGAATTTGGCTCAAATTCACGTATCATCAATAACCTCTTACGTTTCCACGCTTTCGGTGTCAAGGGAAACCGTGAGATCTAAAGCTTCCAAAGATGTGTTTGCCATCATGGGACGAACATACATACCACCCGCCTTTTGTGCGCAGTGAACCAAATGGCACTCTCCATTGGTACATATCACGATGAAGCAAAAAGGCGGTTTGAACTTCGGTGACCCGAAATGAAAGTCCCGACAAAAATGGATCATGGAAGTTGCTTCAGCATTAGATATTACAAGCCTATATCTTAAAGAGTTGAAGGCAAAGAAAAGAGTTACATCCATATCCGACAAAAATTAACACTTGCCCCCAATCGAATGAGTATGCATGAATTGTCCGCGCAAAACAATAGGATCATAATAGGGCGAGATCGGTCGTGGTGTAGATGTGAAGAGAGCACAAGCCAGTATTTATAAGTATTCTCGATCCATTTTGTATCAGGCCCATATGTAGTAACATGGTTCCATTTTATAAAGAACATGTCTTATCCATGATGCCTCTTATGGTTTGTTGTATGATGTAACTTATTTAAATAAATATAAACCCAACCTTGCCTTCAAAAAAAAAATAAAAATCTTGGTCGAGTCTAGCCCATACTAGTCTCAACATCAATCAAGGCCAATCCCATTAAGTGTCTTAGCATCCTGATCTTGTTCAGGCAAACCACAAAATCAGTACAAAATATCTTAGTTTCAAACATGTCTTTAAAGCTTGTACACTTATGACCCACCTGTCTTCCTATACTCATCTATTAGGGCACTTTCGCTTTGCGGTTCTTTTGGAAAAACTCCAAATTCTTTATTTATCATTTCTTAAAAACAAAAACCACTTATATTCTCGAAATAAACAGTGGATCATATATACATCAGTTATTCTCATGTTACTACATTTGTGTCCTAGGAAATCCATTATTACTTCTCAATATATCATTCTAAGGAACCCTCTTTTTTTAGGAACCTTTGTCTATTTTGTAGTGCAATTATGTAGTCAATATCACAGTTGTTTAGGTAAAAACCATAAGTCATTCATTTAATCAAAGAGGCCAGACATCATGAGTATAACCACGGCCAAATGTTTAAAAACACTTCATGCTTTACCAAAACCTAATGCATATCTTTGTATGGTTTTATTTTTTTTTTAAACATGATATTATTGCATTGACTAAAATTGACAAGACCACGGATCTTATAAACCGGACATTCGAACTTCACTATGCAATATAATCTTTCAATATACTTAAATCCCCGAGATCCACTTTAAAAGGAACTTTGAAAGAAAACCTAAGCTTCGAGAATGTTTTAAAAAAAAAAAAATCGACCAGCCTTTATGTATCAAAATCGGGCATAAAGTTTTAGGCATCGATTTATATATCATAAATAAAGCGGTGCATAGTAATTGGAACCCTTTACCGTAATGTATTATCTTGATGCACATATGGGACATAATAGTAGCCTTGCAATCTTTCTCTTTGTCTTCATGTTTTAACCCTCAAGTTCATCATATAGCTGCAATTAGGACAAAAGAAAGCATAAAGGGAAGAGGGTTTATAGATCTCTCATCAGGTTGAGTTTCAGGAACCATGCAAGTATTTGATATCTCAAACCTATGAAAGAGGCAGTAGACGCCATTTAAATAAAATGGTCACACACATCACGTTCTTCCTTTGTGTAGATTTATTGGATATTTAAGCTAAAAAGAGCACAGCCATTGCAATATTATTTGTATTTCGTCTTGATCAGACCCTAACTCCAGGTTGAGTTTCAGGAACATATCCCTCTTGGCCACTTCTAAGACTGTAACTACTGTTTTTTAGCATCTTGGTATTTCCATTGAACTGCTTGTTGTCCACGTGAGATTCCCTCTTTTCTCTTTTCTGTGCTATCCGTAGTAGCCGAAAATTGGTATTGGCTCACTAAGATCACAAATTTTCAAGTAGCCTAAACTCTCTTCCTCAATGAGTCTATTCTGTTCTTCCTTAGAACCTGAGCTATTAAACCTTCCATCTGTACCATAATCCATCTCTGTATCTATACGGGCATGTGACCCTAAAAATAAAAGCTTGGGAATATGTAAAACTTAAAAGCCCTTATGGTACACAACCATGGGTAAAGATCTTGACGATTGCTTGGAAAATCGGCTTTGTCACATTCCCAAATAGCCATTTTGGCTATCCTTGTCTAACAAAGTCTTTGCCATAACTTCCTATGTAAAAAGGCACTTACAGGGCTTAGACGAACTTATCAAGAAGCCCATCTATCTTTGGCTATCACTCGTAGATCCGTGAAGAAGGACGGCCCGCCGTGATTTGGAATTTCTTGGTTAAGTGTGAACCCGATATTTCTCTGTATGTTAGGTAGGATAAACTTTGGCCTGGTACATATTATTAAAACAAGAAAATGTATCTACTCATTACGGGTTTGTACAATACCTAATATAGGTTTTCGTGAATTTTAGCATCACAAGTCTAGATCCATAATCCTTCTTATCCCTTGCTTTATTACACAAAATATACAGTTCAAATTGGATTCATCTTCAAATATTTTCCCAAATGACCAACTTAACATTACAAAAGAAGTTTGTCATACGTAGGCCAAGGCATTTGTGCATTTGTTTTTTTTTTTGAGTTGTTTTTGAGAAGTATGTTTGATGTCCAAGCATTGCCTAAGAGTATGAAGTTGTGGATTTTTGGAGAGAGTTGAATAGAAATAAAGTAATGAAGCATTTATTAGCTATAAAGGGAAAAAGTGCATACATGGTTGAATGAAATTGCCTTATAAGGCAAGGAAAAGTGAAGTAGGTTATAATGAATCTAGGACGATTTTAAGTTAGCTATATTGTTTAGCAAAGTGTTATATTCAGCTGACCAATCAATGGGGCATAGCAATCTTTTGTCTTTGCCTATTCATGTAGCTTGTTATGATTTACAGTATTAGCTGGTTTTCCAAACATGTAAAAATATTCTTCCTCAAGTAGATGATGTGCAAAAAATTTTATGTAAAGATTTTATACAACCTTTATTTTTGAAAGTTCTATGCTTAATACCATGGCATGAGCGAGGAGTTGCCCCCTTAGGGGCAAGCCAAAAACATAACTTGTGAATTTTAGGTGAAAAGAATTTCATTTGGTTACATGATATTCTAACCTATACTTGAGAATGCAATTTTTTAAATTTGATGAATAAACGACATCTTTGTCATTTCAAAAACTACAAAAGCAATTTGGTTGTCTTATTTTATGGCCCACGAACATACAGGACACTAATACTCTATGTTAACATCAGTCATGCTACATTGTGCTACATTGTAATTTAATATGAACACACAACTACCATTAACAATATCTAGCACAAACCATTGCATTTAACACATTTAAATTAAAATCCCCCTTAAACCCCCTTTGGTTTGGGTGCATATTCACACGGGGGGTTACTCCGGGCAACGAGAGCTGTCGGATGGGCATATTTGCCCTTTATTCCAAGATCTGGACCATACATAGCGATCCCCGTTTGTGGGGTATGCATGTACAGGTTTTTGTATACTGTATATTAAGGTTTGCAAAATACTATAAGGTTTGAGAGAATGTACTTAATGGTGTTAATTTTGTACACGTATTGTAAATATATTTTTAGAGCTCTCGCTTCTATGTAACCCCCCGTGTGAATATGCACCCAAACCAAAGGGGTTTAAGGGGGGGATTTTAATTTAAATGTGTTAAATGCAATGGTTTGTGCTAGATATTGTTAATGGTAGTTGTGTGTTTATTGTTAAAAAAAATTTGGGCCCTTGGACCCTAACTAAAGCAAACATAAGGTAAACTTTATGGGCCTAAATATTAATTACTAATATCTAGCATTATAAAAAGCACAATAACATCAAGACAAACAAATTATTGAGTACATTTTATGTAGTCATTATATTCATTATCTGTAATTTCAATATTGCAATACAAGAATCATGTAAACTATTGTAAATTGTCATGCATAAGCAAACTTGTTTTGGCATTTGCTACTGCTGCATCAAACTGGAAACCCTTTTTGATAATTTGCTCATGAATATTTTTTGCTCTATCCATGCCCCAATGCTGCTGAATGCTTTCAAAATGGCAAGAAATATTATTGTGTCTGGCATTATCCCTGCCTTCTGCATGCTGTCAAAACAGTCTATGGGAGAAAGGATGTCGTTGTATTCAGCATGTCCATTAATGCTAGATATTCATTGTACCCCAAGTGACCACATCTCGATTTTCCAAATTGTCAAAGATTGCCAAAGCCTCATTTAATCTCCCAAATTTTGCATACATGTCCACCAATGTGCTACCCACAAAAATAGCATTTTGAAACTTGGATCCCATCCGCATTGCTCATGAATGTACCGCCTCTTTCAATGGCCCTAATCTTTGACACATGCTTTTAAGATGCTTGAGAACGTAATCTCATCACGGACTCATCCCTTCTTGCGACATCGATGAAAATATGCAACTCTTCAAAAACTTTTGCATTGCATACGCATCCACCAAAGTACTTGTCACAAAACATTAAGAGAGTGTGCCTTTGCAAATGATCTGATTATACACAAGTCTTCCCCGGCAAAGATATGATCTTTGAAGAGCATGCTTTTAGAGCGAAACATAAATATCTTTGGTCATCCTCACTATCGATTGTTTCATTCGCAATAAAGTTCAAGCTGCGGACCTCGGCGTCCAAGGTCCACATTGGCCTACACATTCTGGTATATCCGAACCAATACACAGGCGGAGATCATGTCCGTGGCGACCCACGATCTGCGGGGATCACTTCAAGCGGCAGATCTCAACTCCTCTATTAGTCCGCGGTGTGATTTGCTCCTGGATTAAATTGGAGCTGGAGCCGAGGCACATAACGCACCGAGCCGTCGAGAGCTCAACCACTCGGGGAGTTCCTTTCGGCTGCTATCTATAAATGAGGTCACATATAAATGCCCTTCATGCATGGACTATGCATATCGATCTTATAGCATGTACATTTGAGCTAATTTAGAAATTACCTCCTTACATAGAGCGAATCTTGCAAGTTTTTGGGAGGTCTGAGCGCTCAAGCCAATCCGAAGCTCACCCATTAAACTCGATTGTATAGAGGCACTAATATGAGGACCACCCCAACCTTGTCGATCCTCCATCTAACGTACCATTTTGGCACCGAAGAAGATGCAAATGCTAGCGGCCTTCTTAGTCCTTCCGCAATAACATGAAATTTACCTATTCTATATCTATGGCAAAACCTTAGATCCCAACGACCCCTGGCGGTTTTAAAATTGACCTAACATATCTAAAAAAGCGGCATTGATCCAGCGGTTGAATTTCGGCCAAGCGACTTAGGATCGGCGTAATTCCCTTCACCAATTTCATAAGCGTTACCGCGACTCTTGCTGCACTAAGTAAATTCCGCAAAAGAACATTTTGAGCCAATTGTCTTCATAAGCGGGATACCATGCAAAACTATTTGAGCGACTGTGGCAAACTTGCTTCCCTTCCTGATTCCTTTGAAAATCACCAAGGCTTTCCGCAACAATAAGCTATGCATGCTAGCCAATCCAATCCAATCCAATCCATAGACCAGGACCTAATCTACACAATCCAATCCAATCCAATCAATCCAATCCAATCCAATCCATAGACCAGGACCCTAATCTACACAACCCTAAAATGAACCCTAAAAATAATGGGAGGATATTCACAACCAAAGAAAAAGCCCCCATCATAGGATTTGCCCCTTTCCAAAATCAACGGCTTAAAAAAGGGTGCACTCTAGAAATACTATTTAGTACACCTCGATGAATCGGCCACCAAATCATATGAAAACCTTAGAGAAAACAATTACAAAACACAAAAAAAACCCTTATTATAATGCTACATATTCATTGTATCTTTGAGTCTCATAAGCCCAACCGGAAAGCTTTGATGAAACACCATCTTTATCTTTTGAATGAGGCCACGCTAGCACTAGACATATTATCATCATGATCTAGAGTACGTAAAAACAAAAATTATATACACTACATCTTGATACAAAGTTCACTACTCAACCATTGGTATCAGGTGCCACCCGCATTAGTAATTTGTTCTTCCATCTCAAGTATTACAATTTAACACAAGTTAAAACTTTTCTAGAGAAAAATCACCATATTATTGTCTTGGTCGATAATCTATGTTATCTACCATGCAAAATATTAATAACGACCACCTACCCATGAATGTTCATGCACTAATAATGCCGGCTTTTTTGCGTCTTGTGCGTGCCATGTAAATCAATAACCAATTTAAAGGCAACCTGCAATATACGCCCAAACTTGCCCTTTGACCATGTAAAACTCTTTGCTTTTACTTGTCAGAGATGGATGTTATTATACCAAGACTAGTATAAAGTAGTGCTATAGCTTCCATATGTTCAAAATGATTGAATTTTTATATGCCCCGCCTTCTCCATTTCGTTGATCACAACATACCTAACGAGATGCAAGTATCCTTCACCCGGATGGCATCCAACATCACAATCAATCATAAAAGGGCTCAATGTCTATTTATAGAACATTCCGTAAACCTCCCCCATTATAATTATATGTTAGAGATAAATATGCCACCAACCTTTCATCTAGACCATTACGGTGGGATAGTCTTACCTGGATTGGGGATCTCGAGGTGGTGATCCTGCCTCGGGATCACCATCGAAAAGATCCCGCCCCTCCGGGATCACCGCCAACAAACTAGTAGCTTAATGGGTTATCACAGCAGCTTAGGGCCGATTTTCTACCGGATTGAAGCTTCCTCGATTACAACCAGCGCCGCTTCGATTCCTCCTTTGCTCCTACCGCCCCTCGATCCAAAATTCCATTCGACCATCCTCGAACCGACCCCATTCGATTTGGTTATGGATCAAGGGAGAAAATCCCACACGAATCTGCCCCATTTTTTTTCTTTCAAGGGCCAAAAAATGCGAAGCTATAGCAGCAAGGGGATTCCGTCCTCCCGGGATCACATCGCCCCGGGATCCCGGCCCTCCCGGGATCACACCTCCTGGATCCCCAATCTAGGGGTAAGACTATCCCCTCCACCATTACAAGGTAACTCAAACCGGCCCCACCAAATCTATCACTCTAAAAATTATTCTGGTATAGAGTGGGCTGGTTACAAAACACCGCTTAGACTAAAATTATTAACCACTCCTTTACTATGAGGAAACCACTTAAATTTATGTTTGCCCCATTATGTTAAGACTTATGGTATTGAGGGTTCATCAAGTATACTATGTTATAAACATGTGTAACTATATAAAAAAAAGAAAAAAGAAAAAAGGATATTCTCAATTCCACATATGAACCACTTCAATATCCATTATTCTTTACGCACGGCACTCTTGGATGGCATCCAAGAAACCAGCAAAAAATGTCACAGATAGATTGGTACCGAAGCAGATTGCTGCATGAGCCGCCCTTTTTACAACTCCGTAGGCTTTGCAATGAGTACCTAGTGGACATGTACTCGAGTTGAGGAAGAACGCCTCAAGTACATGGCAAATGTATGATATCGCCCAAACCCAACACAACTTGAAGAAGATTCCATTGATGATGAAGAAGACGAAGATCGAAGACTTAACGCCCGGAACACTTCCAACGTCTTTCTTGGGATGTAAGAGATGTTGTTCAAGATAAGTTGCTTATCATTGGCATTGTTGAGAGAATACGAAGCCAATTCTTCATAACAATGATCACAAATCCCAACTAGCTAGAAATTAAATGTAAATTAATACCCAGCCAAAATGCATCGGATATTCCAACAATCATAGTCAAATCATTCCAGGAAGGCTCCAACACGCGAAAGATATTATTCGTAAATACTTTGGCCCTATATCTTACTTTATGCACGTAATTGAATTCCAAAAACGTGGATTACCACATTCGATATCGTTACAAAGACAAAGTATGAGCTTCCAATTGTCATGATCGATGACCTAATTTTAGAAGCTAGCGGAGATGAAATGCTCAGAGCACAGATGGAAAAATATATGATCCACAATCATTCGAAGTGATGCCGCAATGAGAGCTGTCGGATGGTATTTGCCCTTTATTCCGAGATCTGGACCGTACATAGCAATCCTCGTTTGTGGGGTATGCATGTACAAGTTTTTGTATACTGTATATTAAGGTTTACAAAATACTATAAGGTTTGAGAGAATGTACTTAATAGTGTTAATTTTGTACATGTAATGTAAATATATTTTTGGGGCTCTCGCTGCCCTACGTAACCCCCCGTGTGAGTATGCACCCAAACCATTAAATGTGGTAAATGCAATAGTTTGTGTTAATAATGTTAATGGTAGTTGTGTGTCGATTGTTATATTAAAATATTTTGGCCCTTCGGGCCCTACATCACCCTAAATAGATAGATAGATACTTACTAAGAAGCTTCAAAGATTGCAATTGAACCCCGAGGAGGACTTAAATTTTTGTTTGGTTGAAACAAAAGTTGTAATTTGACTAAGGAATGGCATAAGAACACATGGTGAGAAGTTTAAATGTTTCGTTGGTAGCTTAAGCATAATTTATATGACCACATTCATAAAATATGTACAGGATTGTAATTCAAAAGTCATAATTAGTTTTCAATATAGCACAGGATGCCAAAGCCAATATCACAGTACAAATTTTAGTAGCATAGTGTTCATGAAAATCTATATGCACGAAATACCTAGAGCATTTAACATCTATTCATGAAAATGTTTATGCATGAAACCTTATTATTTTACAAAGATCCCTCAATTACACTCTAGGACTTCCTCGATGAAGAGAATAGGTGTCTGTGTGCATTTGAAACTGCAAATGGATACAACAATTGTTTGGTTTAAAATATAATCGATTTGAAATACATAACAACATTCTAGAAATTTGCGTACCTCATCTATGAATGTTTCTGTTCCATCTAAAATGAAAGATATGGAAATGCTTCAAGTCGAATCGCATGTACCATGACCTCCTGATACCAACTGTAATTGTGGGCTCTAGCCACCAAGAACACATGAACTTTTCAACCTCTCCAATTGCTTTTGTAAGTTGACAAAATGGAGGTCACATTCATATTTCAACTCAGATTTCTTTGTGGAGCAAATTGAGCATGCATGCACTTTGACAGATTTATTCAAAGAACTACATCTCAATGGCCCTCCCCATTCCTACAAGCATCAAGGTGTTGGCTACCACACACAACTAGGATTCTCCTAAGAGCAGCAGACACCGTGATATACCTAAGGTTTTATCCATGGCGTGTTACCTATGGTTTCTAGCATATGGTAGAGATGGCCATCTCCATATATTAGAGATGTTTCGCCCACTATAATTAACATGAGGAATGTGCTAACCTGATATTGAAGCCACGCCCTAGACTATTCTTCCATTTAATCAAGCTAAGCCCATGTTCCACCATCGCAAAAAGCATCAACCAAAATCTCTTTTAGATTATTAGCCATCTCTATGTTATGTTTCGGTTATGTTAACAATATGGTTGTTTAAGAATGAAGGAACAACCAAATGCGGTTTTATAATAATGACTATTCGTTTTATTAGATATACTTTTATCCTACGTAGTTACATTTAACCTTTATCCTGCAAGGGCTGCATTTCAACTCTAAACCGTGATATAAACCAGATAATGGCGTTCTGGTTGGTGAGCCTGACATCATAGCATCCTCCTTTGGAAGTGCATATAACTTTCCTTCATATGGCAAGGTTAGTGCTAACACATGTTCTCTAATGCTCTTCTATCCGGTGGAAACCGAAGACAATCTTCAGCAATGCATTTAAGGTAGACATCTTAATCTAAAAACAATAAGTACGATACTTGTCATTAGAAAAGTTCCCTTGGTCTTCACTGCGCTTATGAAAACAATTTCCAAATTGATGATTTGAAAGCCAGTCCATTTCAGTTCTTTTGAATGCTTTTCAAATGTCATTCCCCAATGGTGCAGCATCCATAATTAAAGAAATGGTGTGTCCAGGGCATCGCCCCAAAAGGATTCTTCCAAAGACAATTTTCCATCCGATTATCCCTCTGCGATTTATGTATGGCCTCGCTATTGCATGAGGCCGGATTGTGCAGCCCAAATGGGAAGAAGAACGGCATTGCGGAAAGGAGGAGCATTCGGGAGTTGAAAAAGTTGTGGGTTGTGTGCGAGGGCCGGATCCCCGAGAGGCCACCATAGCCAAGGCAAACAGAGCTTGTATACATACCGCAAATGGATCATCCCCACCTCCCGCACACCGGCCGCCTCCAACCCTCCATAGTTCCCTCCTCAGAGACCATGCCGTGGGACCCTCGCCATTATTGGAACTACCATAGAGCTCCCCAAGTAAGCCATCAAGTAAGCAAAGGGCTACAATCCCTAAAACCTCCACTCCATTGCCATGGAACTCCTCGCCATAGCCATAACTTCCGGATCAAACGTAATAGAACCCTAAAGTAGAGCTCCGAAATCCAACCCTAAAGGAGAACTCTCGAGGTCTTGCATGCCATGATTTGAAGCTTAAAAATAAAAAGGGTCTTAAACCATTGGAAAAGATCAATAAAACTAGTCCAAAATTAGCGCGACTCAGATAAGCAAGACTCTAGATGTACGCATTAGTACATTCAATTGTATACGCCAATGAAATCATAGCAAAACCATATGCAAAAGCGCATAAAAATAGAAAAGGAACCCCTCGTTATAATGCTAGATATTGCTGCTATGGTTACCCAAAACCCATTAACCAAAAACATACGTAAGGAGTGCAAGACATAAGGAGAACTAAGGCGATATGAATGTCGCCCCTATATGTCGCTTCTATTAAGAGAACTAGACTCACCACGCTTTTATGCGGATGTCGATCAACCATGCACATATTTGCACATCCTTACGAATATATATACAAAGGATTTGACACCACAAGGTTCCACATCAAAGTCGATCGCGAACGCACAATCACGCATATACGGTATAAATCAAATAGTAGAAGTGGATCTAGCACGACACAAGCACGCACTAAGAAGAATAAAGTGCAAGATTACATATCAAAGACGATACCTTTCAACAATAGAAGCTGCCCGAGAATCATTTCATACTATATGACCGAAAGCACCCATCCAGAAAATGTTTTTCCTCCATTTACAAGGACAAAACAAAAACCGATTTGAAAGAACTTCTACAAAGATCCATCTAAAAATCTACACTAGACAGATACTTCTTTGGCCCACTTGCCCCCCGAATTTGATATTCTGACCTATGTCCAATATAATGAACAATATACGCTCAAGAACTTATAACTCGTGTGCATCGTGCTTCAAACCAACCGATCGACTTGAGCAAGAATCCCCAAAAGCCACAAGAAATATTGTCCACAAAAGATCCGAGAGGCACTCGCTTGTAGGATACGATTGTTATTTCGAGGGTCTGAAGGTATTCTATCTAAGGATCATATTACTCCACGAGCTACACGATCCTCGGAATGAACTCAAGATTCATCGATGGCCAATGATAATAAAACGTACGAAACCGCATTACAATTAATGGGCCTCATAGCACCACCAACGGAGGTAATCAAGACAATGGAGGAGGTGACCGTGATGTTTGCAAAGCACCATCACAACCGCGCTTTCTATTTGGACTACTCATAATAGATGGTGGACTTGCGCTAGAACTATTGGGAGACATTTCGTAGATCAAATGACAAATTAATTTCATCGACTAGCATCATGGAAACGAAGCCTACCGCATCAAATGAAGGACTAATCACAATCAAGAATGTCCCGATTCAACGTGGAACAACCATCGATGCATTTCCGGGTCTCTTCGCATCAACCATCACATTAAAAGACATTCAAATGAACTTTCAAAATTTCCCACCAATAAGAATACCTTGATAAAAGTTCCACCATGCTCCAAACCATGAAAAATCAATCAATCATATATAACCACATTATTTATCTCATCGACAAAGGACACTCTCCTAATCCAATCTTCATCTATGGCAAAGCATGAGCTAGCAAAACATGTGTCTTAAAAGCCCTTTGCCTCCACATATGAGGATCGAGAAATATTGTGCTCCCATGTGTGACCACTAGACTAGCCTCATGTCTCTATCTAGGTGGTAGGACTGCAGAATTCGCTTATTTCAAATTCTACCAATCGAATGTTAATCTTCATTCGCCGCCGATCCATACCCTCAAAAGCATCCCTAATAAACCCGAAGCCTATGGCAAACCGATCCAACCATTGAAGCGGTTGACGGTTGCTTCAAAAGGTAACGGGAACAAATGCACCCTTTGAGGAAAACTATTCATACCGCGTGAGACTTTAAATAAGTCGCCACCAGCTTGTCAAAAAGGCAAAGTAAGGTAGCAACAATAAATGCTTCTATTAGATCATCACACTTATGGAACCGCTTCGAAGTACTCGAATTTAATGAACCCGTCAGAACCACCAAAGACCCTGAGCTCATATCTTTTGCCGACGCTGTCGGAGAAGGGACTCTACTCGAAAATGTCTTATTGATACTATTCGAAACCACTATAAACCCATAAGAGGCAACGGTTTTCTATACAACAAGCAAATCGTCAAAGACCCATAAGCGTGCAAAAACAAAGGAATTCTATCCCATAAAAATATCATCGTCGACGAATTCAAACGGACACAAATATCGAACTTCTCTCAAATCTATACAAACCCTATTATAGCGTGGATAGACTAAAAGAAAATGACCAAGTCTTAGAGGACCATCCGATATCAACAACAGACTTTTTGAATAGCTACAGAGACCTATCATTGCCCCAGCACGAACTTCGCTTAACACGATATGCCACATCACAAAGACACTTGACAGAGACAGAGGTGTCGTTAAAAATGCGAGGGTCATGGTAACCTCACTACATAACAGATTTGTCCAAGTCAAGTTATTGACAGAGGATCCACACCAAAGAGGCAACATCCATCCCATATCACGCATCGATTTCTTTAGTCAACCAGACAAGTGGCCCTAGACAATCCATCGACGTCAACTCCCACTACGACCTATGTATTCAACGACATTCAATAGTCAGCCTCGACTTACGCTCGACAAAATTATAATGACTTACACAAAGGAGGTCTTTCGCACATGGACAACTTTACACAAAGACTCACCGCAGATATGAAAAAGAGAGGATGTCCTAATTCTTTTAAGTGCAGATACTAAGACGAAGACTACAACCATGTCGTTTATAAGGAACTCCTTCCATAACCAAGGTACGCAATTCTTCACACACCACGCGAGCGCGCGCACACACACACCTCCCATCCATTCACTTCTACGCCGGCGATGTAGACGAAGCACCAATCCTTTATAGGATCCGGTGGTCCATCTACACCTGGGCAACGCGCTAGCGGAACAACTTGGGTCAACTCCCAGGGGCGCGAAAGACCGCGACTACAACCAAAGCCACAACATATCGGCGCTAGCTTCGCCAGTGCTAATTTCTTGTATATCATAAAATTATGTTGAGATAAATTGTGACGTGGACAAAATCCCATAGTAGAAACTTGCTAAAAATGCCAAGAGCGAATGAGATAGTGAGCACAAACACACTTCTAAAACAAAATTATTAATGGCGAAAAATACCCTATAAAGCAATAGTCAAATTCAAAGATACCCAAGACCTTGTTGCTGATCCTTCCTTCCTTCCTTCTTTTCTGAGGTCTAGATCCAATGCATTATAGATAATTATCGCCATGAGATGAGCTTCAGACTTGAGAATAATTTCCTTAGCTCAATCACACGCTATGCTTATTTTCAACCATGTAAGATCCAAATATCTTCAACCTCAAGGATCATGTGGTCGATGCAAACCTCAAAATTGAATTTGTTGGTTCACGCGAACCTAGATTGACATTGCACCTTATGTATGGACCGATTGGTGTCATGCATGATAAAACCTTGAGCTTGTCAAATCCAAAAGAACATGTCCTAAAAGATACCTTGAGCTTGTCAAATCCAAAAAGATGTCTACAAAAGATTAACACCAAAGAAATCATCGGCAGCATGATGCTTGAAAAAGGAGAATTTGCCCAAAAGGATATTTGAAAAGGTAACAATTCCGCTATGCAATCAAATAGCATGACATCAAGATGTAAGATTCTTCAAGACAAACCCAATATTTACTTCCATAAGCTATAAACTTCCACATTTTTAGTTTCATATTGTGGGAGGGCCTTCTCGCAATGGTTGGGACTATGATTTTGATGGCGATTGTATGGAAAAGGGTATATTTTTGCCATGTTTGAGCAAAATTTTAATTTATGCTTAGTGGTCACGCTGCTATTTTGGTGTGTTTTTTGACTTTTTGCTATGATTGGAAAAGAAAAAGTATTTGTACAGTTGTGGATAAAAGGACACGCCCTTTCTATTTTATGAGCGGGCGGGTGGCGTAGGCAGGCGCAATCCGTGGCTTTGCAAATCCGATTGACAAAGGGATCGCTGCTCTTCATGTTCTTGTGTTGAAGGGCATGCTTTGGCGGAAGATCTCGTTCTCGGTTGTTGCCAAACAAGGCAAAGGATTGATTCTCGCTTTGTCCATATTCTTGTCAGCAAAATTGCTTACCCAAATTTTAGGTTCTAGCTAAATCGGTTTGTTAGGAAGCCGCTTCTCGTATCGACGACGATGCCCGTGTTTGAGGATGGGCGATGGGTGTACCATGGCAGATCGGGGCATGGATGCAGGATGGCAGATTATACTATGGCGGACCATTACCCCGATACCCTGATCCCGTCCCCTCAAGCGACACACTGATCCGTCCCTCAAATATGATCCAAAGCCCTAATTCTCTGTTTTCTATTTCTCACCTTAATCCTCTATTTTTAGCCTTTTTAATCGCTCTCCTTCGCTTTTCTCCTTTTCTCCGCCCGATCGCTCCTCGCTTCTTTTTAGAAACCCTTTTAGAAACGTAGATCCCGGCGCATGTCCCTGGCTATGGTGTTTTAAACAGAGATTGGGGCCGAACCCCATGGGCTTGCTGCGGATCCTGGCCTGTGTGAAGCTAGGAGCTTGGTTTTTATTTGTTTTGTCTGTAGGGTTTGAAAGTGACCTTAGAAAGTGGCAAAGAATTTTTCTGCCAAAAAGATGTTAGCCATTGATTTAGTACGATGCTCTGGATATGCTGGAGATCAATGGTTCATATTCAATCTTAAAAACAAATCCCATAAACCCTTGAATTAATCCAATATTTTAGTGATATGTACTTCCACAAGCCATAGGAATTACAATCCTGAATCAGTCAATTCAACTAGCTCAATACTTATACAATGTGGATTAACAGTTCCAATCCATATTGTTGTACTTAGACAAAGAAGCAAAATAGCTCGTCTAAAATTACAAAATGATTAAGCCTGTACAGCCAAAGTCTACCTACACTAGCCTACCCTATCATCATTTCTTCCAGTTAAACAAGCGAAATAGCGAGTCTTCTTATTTTGTAAATAACATTTTTGTTTAATACACAAGATAATTTACGACATCGTAGAATAATTTAATAACTGGGAATCTTCCCAGCTTGACCTCTGATTGGCTATATTACATCCTTCTCTATGTGTCACTGAGGAAGGTGACATACAAGGTTAACAATCTAACTAAATGGCCAAAAAGAGCCTTCAATCTACTGAAACAAAACCTCCAGAATCATGTGTTTTCATGCTTAACACGGGCCTTCAAAATGCCAGGCAATGGTGGCTTAACCAGCAGGTTTCAAGCCACGAGCAAAAAGACGGAGGTATGGAAGCTGTAGTGCCTGCACAATGTGGATGTATGGACCATTGATATAAATTAGAAGATGGTGATGCCATGGCACCAATTGACATGTTTGATCCGCATGATTGTCCCAGTTATTAGACTGAGAAAGTCTCATAGCCTTCAAAACTGCAGCATCATCATGGAGCTCAAAATGGCGAGCTGAAAAGATGATATTTCAGAAAGAAATACAAATTAAAACCAGACGAAATCCTTACTAAAATAAAGTCTCTGTAAACGGATAACTTAAAGACATACCTATTGAAATCGGTGAACAAGCTGCATATCTTCAGATATTTCAACCTCTACAGTAGCTTGAGGTCGTGTCTACAATCAACAGAAAACTACTCTCAGAAACCAATTATGCTTCTTTCCTTTAATAATTATGTTACAATGATCACTTCATTTCTGCTGCTCTCTGGAAACAATCACGCCAATCATTTTACAACTAAAACGGTGAGAAGCTCCAAGACCTGAACAATAATGAAAGGAAGATCTACTCCAACAGAAGGAAGGCTCCCAGTACTATTGTATCTTGGGTTTCATTCCGCTGAACAAGGTTTTGAATTCCCTGAATCTTTATAAATGGGCATAATGACAAGCATAAGCTGCAAGGGACTACAGAATGAAGACAGAAATTAGAATTAACATGAGATCTACCTGTTCCTGCAATTCATCTAAATACTTCTTCTTCTTGTCAATCCTGGATTGAACTCGAAGACGCTCATCCTGCAAAAGATAATTTTCTAGTTTAAAAAAATAAAATGGAAGTGATTGTTCAAGTAGTTGAGTTCCTACCAGATATACCTTTAATTGTTCAATATCATTGACTCCAGTACTTGGAAGACCTTTCCATTGAATCTCCTTCTTCTCTTTTGCAATAATGTCCATAGCCATAAGGACATTTAAGGCGTCATAAACACGCCTTCTTATATTTTTCTCATCGTATTGTTGCTAATTTGAAGTAACATATCAATACAAATCGAATAGGGGGCTACACAAGTTTAAAAACAGTATTCAAATAATACCTGATCTGGAGAGACAAATAAGTTATTTGGATCGGTAAATTCTGCAACCAATTCATCAGCAACCTGTGTTTGGTAAGTGTTGTCAGCATGTTGTTAAGGACCAGTTCTGTCTTTGAAACCTTATTATTTTCCTTTTAACGGTATTATTATATGCACAATGCACTTGCCTCATTGTATGTGGTCCGAACCTTGCTCTCAACTTTCTCACAAACTGCAAGACAGTGCAGATTCAGAGCATAAAAAAGGGCCCATATGGAGAAAGCACATGAATGGAGTTGTACTGCCATACCTTTCATGCTGAAATGACGCAAGCCTTTTCCACCCTTCTCTCCAACCGTAGATCGATTCCCACGCTTCTTTTTCCTTCTGTCAGTACTTAAAAAGCTAAATCTTTCAGGATATAAAAAAGAAAGCAAAGAAAATTTTCCCCACTCACCCAACCATGTCGACAGAATCTGGATCATTGGACATTGTGCCATTTGAACCAGGTGTAAGCAATGCAACCTCACTTCTTGAAGGAGAACCCCCACTACCACTATCCATAGAGGCACAAGAAGCTGCAAATCTATTAGATACAGCAGGTGAGAAACCATTTGCAATTACGTCATTGAAGTCCTCCTCCATTGGCATTGCTGCACAAAAGCAGGTACTACATGAAAAAGCTTATAAAAAAGAGCTCCTTATCTCCAAATTTCCACTAGATAGAAGAGCAATTACCTTGAGAAAACTTTGCCTCCCCATTCTGGTGGGCCACCTCACATTGATAACGATCTACTATCACACTACTCTGAAAGCTTTCTTTCACACCGCCAACATCAAGATTTAATCCTGTAGGGCGGAAACCAGTTTTTGTTCTTGGGCCCGTCTTAACAACAGGCCGCCCATGCCCCTTCCTTGACCCCCTTGGATATAAAGAGACCAATTAATTCCCATAAGAGACATATAATAATTATTCTAATCGCAAGAAAAAAACATGAACAAAAACTTGTTTTGCATTTTGGATCGGCAATCATACCACCCAGTGGTGTGGTGCTGCTTATAATAGTGCCCTGAACCTGTTATGTACTTTCATAATAAATTCTTGTTTCATCCAGGGAATTGACAGACTTGAAACCTAGATAATGCTGAGGAGTGATGTTTCTGCTGAATTGACACTACCTTTTGAAGTTTCCTAAATCAAAAATAAGTCTAGCACCAAAGAACATTTCTATCCGAATAGATTTGTGATCAACGGCCTTATCAAGAAAAGGCATTTACTTGAAATGAAATTGGACATTTAAAAGGCAGCCACTAAAGCCTTCAGGAATGGATTAATGATAATGGGTTCTTGCTCGTCCATAAATAATTAGGCTGTCACATACATTCCAATTTGGGCTATAATAAACATTGACAGAACCTATACCTTTCGCATATTATTTAGATATCAAATATTCTACACAAGATTCAAATTTTCTCATAGCATCAAAACTTTTCCATAAAAGCATCAAATTGATTCCTAACTTCGCTCATCTATAATTGAAACCATTGAAGGATATCCCCGTTCGCATAAAAAACTAACAGTTGTATGCCATTCATATCTATTTGCTGCAATTCAGATCCAGATATTCACCATATTGAAGTTTATTGTTAAATCACACTAATGACATATATACATTGTTCATATTCTAGCTAGAGCAGGGAAAGTCCTACTTCCAGAGCACGGAACAGCTAGCTGATCTTACTGTTGCATGTCTCAATTGACTAGATAATAAAATACATGTAATTATCAAATCAATCTAGTCAATACTTACTTTAAGAACATACTCAAACTAAAGAACTTTTTGAGATGCCTGTTTAACTTACCATAATGGTAGTTATAATTAATAAGCTGACCATCAAGAAAGTCTACTTAGAATTAGTTCAAAACTGTAAATTCTCAGCTGGGCAAAAAGAAAATTCTGCTTCACGGTTTATGAACTCAACTAACATCTACATAAGCCTTCAAAAGCCTAATAACGCCTGGCTATCATTGTGAACGTACCTTGCTGAAACATATTGACCCAGAGCTTCTATTCCATAAACCAAAATTCGAGCTTCAGCAACAGAAACTGACCTGCGAAACACAAAGATTCGGATAGATGAGCCCCAAATTGGCCGACATAAGTGCCTCAAATTTGGACCCTTTTTGCACACGGCTCCCTTTAAGCAACGGTACAAACCCAAAAACTCTACAATGCAAGGGCCAAAAGAAGCCACGACCTTTAATGAGCTTAAAGGAATGGATGAAAAGGAGACAAATCTGCACCTGTTTTTTGCTGCGACGTCGGTGTCTCACAGCGAAAGAGATAAGAATGGCAGATTTTGCAGAAAACACGATAATCCATCCCGGATCGAAGTGCCCATCAAGAAAAACGTCGTCACTCTGTGCCCACAACAAGCCCACAGACTGCATCAAACAAACAAACAAACGAACGAGGGAAATATGTGGAGATATTGCCTCGTGTGTACAACAAAGGAGATGCGACCACGGCAGCCATCACGCGTGCGATGAACGGCTGATGCAGGTTGACGTCCCTAGGGATCAGTTGTGGCCACATGGATATATTTCCGCGTGGGTTTGCTTAGGGCATGTGTATGTGAATTGCCAAATTCAATAGACCCTCGGGTGAATTGAAGAGAAACAACTGATTTATGGGCAAATCTTGGCCCTGGGCTCCATGATATTGATGGGATTAAGAAACCAAGGCCCTCTAATGGAAAAAAAACCTATGTAAAACGAAAAACGAGATATCACGATTCACCACGCCCCCAAATTAATCGACCGTCACTTGTCAGATCTTCTTTTCAAGAACATTTAGTTGTTTTGAAGTCACGAACGGAAAAGAAGATTCTTATTCAACCCGATATTCCAGCGAATTCACCCGCAGTTCCAGTGTTTGTATAGGGACATTCTAGCAATTTCACCCTACATTCCTACACGTTGCAAGAACGACACCCCAGCCTAAATTCAGGGGTGGAAGTAGTGTGCCCGTTTTTTTGCTTTCACCCCTGAATTTAGACCTGGAGTGTCATTCTTGTATGCAAAACCATGTCGAGAGTATAAATATACTCTTCAACTCGAGCTCAAAATGTAAGGTAGAAAAGTGAGAACATATAGTGCTTCAACTCATGTTCCGCTGATCTAGATCTCTTTAATGCCTCTCTATAACATTAAAATCAAAACTCCAAACAATCACAAAATCGAACACAAACATCCTTAGGAACTAATGCAAGCGAAAGCAAAAGCAAAAGGCATGCTACCGTCACCTCAACAAGCCCTCAAAACTATAGGCTAAGGAAAACAAAAGCGATGGTGTGACCATTGGCTCTAAGCCGCCTAAACTTATAACAGAAGAATTCATTGAGGTCAAATGGAGGTCAAATACAAAAGCTTCTGCAAAATTCCTCAACTGAAGATGATTGTTCATGCGGCTCCTCCAAAGCACTTGGTAGTGATCATCAACAAGACCCTAGCCCTACCAATGGTTGCACTAGTGATTATTGTTTAGCTCGTAATGGCTACTCTTGAAGGTGCTTGTGACGAATTCCCACAATATTATACCGTATGTACAAATATAATCATCGCATGGATGCAAAACAGTAGTTGCACGAGGCAGGATTCAAACTTGCAACTTTCTACTTGCAAGCCATACCTTTGCCAAATTGCGCGACATATTGTCCTTGAAAATGTTCTCTTGCATCATCAAGATATGCACATTAGCTTCCAGGAGATTCTAGAACACTCCAGAACCTATGTACATGTGCGACACTTGGCAAGATCTTATCCATTGGAGTGGCACAGTCTGGACTATTGGTTTAAATATATAAGGAGGATTTCGGTTCAACACCTGTCTTGAGCCTTCTAGGCATCTGTCTTGTCTTCCTGCTTGCCTTCAGAGCATTGTCGTCTTGATTCTTCATCATATATCAGATTCTTTGCCGATCTTGACGTATTTCATGCATATTTCTCACTTATTTTCCACTTACTTTTATTGTTTTGGAGTAGGTTTATGACACTGGAATCCCTTACCAGTTATTGCCTGCTCTAATCCTAAGCATTTCTTTACCCATATTTGTTGGTTTTTTGTCTCTATGGAGGAGATTTCATCTTTATTATGACACCAGCCCGGTTTGTTCAAGTATGCCAACAGTTTAAAATGACAATAAAAAGAGTTCGAGAGCGGTTGCTTCAAGATGAAGTTGCTTCTAGCTCAAGACCGAGGCCATCGAGCCTAAAAATTAGCTTGCCCAAGAAGTTTGATGGCACTTTCGGTCCAAGCTTCATGGTTTCTTGAATCAGATCCGGCTTGTGTTCCTCATAGATATCCCATTGATCAGGAACAAGTTGGACTGTTTGATTCTCTTCTCATGGGATCAGCCCTTAGTTAGTTTGCTCCTTTGCTAGAGAGAGGAGCTCTAGCTCGAGGCATGTTTCGGGGACATAGATCAACAATGTACAGCTGTTACAAAACTCCAAGATTCTCGTCCAGCTTCAATATATGCATCACAATTTCATCAAATTGCTATAAAACATCATTCATTTATTTTGGGATTATGTCTATTCCAAAATCACGCCACTTTGATGCATAATTAGGGCATGAGTTGTTGTGAAACCTCATTTGCAATGTGCAAAATATGAAGGTAAATGTATATATTACATTGTTATTTTCACTTTATTAAAAATCCATGGTGAAATTCATTGCAGACGATGCAAATACAAACAAACTTCTATGGAAAATGCATAAAGTGATACAATATTGCGAGTTTTTTTAATTTAACAATTGGAAAATAAACCCTTTTCTTGTGCATATTTTCTAAGAAAGGGATGTACAAAGTCCTATCTAACTCGATGCTCCAAAATCATATAAGCCACGCTTTGTTTGTAGCAAGACCTCTCATAACATCTATGAATTTAAGCAAGGGCATCACTCTCAAAGTTGCCGGATGATAAGGAGAGTGGATTAAGTGCTTGAGTTTGATTAAAGAAGACTTAATGCATCATCATCTACGATGATAATGATAATGTCGTCCTTTTCTCGATCCCAAGACAACCCATCATAGTCTCCATATTCTTAATGAACACATGTTTACCTATCTTGTCTCTTGGATTTGACAGCTGAAGACAATCGCTTTGGTCCCATATTGTCAGCAATTCTTTTTGCATACCAGGCAACACCTCCAGGATTTCCTTAACATTTTGGTGCATCGATGACCAGACCTCCACCCTGAATAATTTGAATGCTTCATCTGGAAGAGGGTATATCCACTTGTTATTTGACTCCAATGGCTCTTGTTTGAACTGTGCTCTGTTGGTAGTCTTCTTAGGAAAGGTCTTACATAGGACACCATTTGGATCGAAAACAAGTATCTTATTACATGAAGGTGGAGCACTGGAAGGTTAGAAAAATAATGCAAGCTTGTCACGCGAAATGAAATTCCTTACAAAGAAATCACCCCCAAGCGTGGATTCCCAAAAGCAAGAAACTGCGTAATGACCATGAAGGCCACTGCAAAGCATGCTATGATCGTTGGAAGTGATGTACTTGATATGGATTTTTAAATGTGCATCTCAAGTGCATTAGAATCAACGGTCATAACGTGCTTCACAGTAGGCAAACATGGTGCTAGGCCAGAATGTGCATTTGGGAATTCATGCTTAGCGCAAATTCCTTTGTTAAGTAATAAGTAACTGAAATCACACTTGGTCGTAAAGGAACATCTCACTTTTACCTTTCTTTAGCATTTCGAGTTGATCTTTAAGTGGATCCTCTACTGTATTCTAAACTTTCTGTGCTCTGTTAGATGTATCAATTCCATGTTTTAGACTTTCTAAAATTTCAACAATTCTCCCTACATCAAGAAAGGTTTTGCTAACCTCATGGTCATCCAGATCAGACTGGACTTTCTCTTCTCGCTCTGACTCAATAGTTACAATTTTATCAGTGATACAGATGATAGGATTCTTAAGACTTTTTTCCATATCTAAAAAATGGGACTGCATGGCGAATGCTGCATCAGCTATTTCTTGCACAGTTGCCTCAGTAGCAATACTCTGATTGACCATGGAAGACGATCCTAGATCTTTAGGAGGAAGATTCAAAGTGGCAGAGGGCCCCTGGGTTATCTGTACATTTCAAAGCCACCTATTCACACATAACTACCATCAACATTAATTATTACAAACCATTGCATTCCACACTTAAAAATAAAATTCCCCCTTAAACCCCCTTTGGGGTGCATATTCACACGGGGGGTGACGTAGGGCGGCGAGAGCCCCTAAAATCATGTTATACATGTACAAAATCAATACCATATAGTACATTGTCTCAAATCTTATAGTATTTTGCAAACTATGTTATGCAGTATACCAAAACTTGTACATGCATATCCCACAAATGAGGATCTCTATGTACAGTCTAGATCGAGGAATAAAAGGCATATATGCTCATCCAACAGCTCTCGATACCCGGAGTCACCCCCCGTGTGAATATGCACCCAAACCAAAGGGGGTTTAAGGGGGCATTTTATTTTTAAGTGTGGAATGCAATGGTTTGTAATAATTAATGTTGATGGTAGTTATGTGTTGGTAGTTATACTAAAAAATATTTTTGGCCCTTCGAGCCTTAACAAAAGAAAACAAAACCAAATAAACAAACAAGCAACAATACAACATATACACAGTCCAAACTCCCTTGAGTGAATATGTAGCATCTAAACCAAAAAGAAAGTTATATAATCATTGTTTATTGTTTATTGTTTAAGGGGTTTTGATGGGATCAAATGGGAATTTCTAGCATAAAACCAGGCACACCCTTGTTATTATGCTAGATATTTATAGTAGGATTACACACTCCAAGAATTGCGAGCACACATCTAAAGATAAAAAATATCTTAAAACATGCATGTTGAAATTCAGTTACCTGACAACCTATATCTTTAATATGCATATAAACTATGTACACCACAATGCCAATGTGGAGGTATAGCTACGAATTATCATAGTTCTACAGCTTTAAATTCCATATTCCACGTAGTCATATCTGGTTGCTCAAAGCTTCCTCACACTGATTTCAAATAGCCCCATTTGAATTGGTAACCTATGAAGCTCTTTGTAGGTGCTTATCTCCCCACTATTCGGAGTTTGACCAAGGGGCTCCATCTTCAAACGCCTCGGTATCTTGCATGAGCTACAAACAAGAAGGAAGTGCAACAATGTGAAGAACTGTTGATGTTTTCAATGAAACAAAATTAAAATAGTTCATATTGAAGAGATATTTGTATAACATTATTTGACTGTCATGCCTGAGAGAAGATGTTGACTGTCCCAAATATTCAACTATTAAGTAAAGAGATATATGAATATGTTATCTTCCATGCTACTTCAGAAATCAAACATACATCAGTTATTCTACATTCAAAAGATTTGAAGGGAAGAGTAAAATATATATGTCGAAGAAGAGAGCGTACCTTGTCATCTGAATCAGGTTTAGAATTAGCCCAACCATAAATCCAAGCAATAGTTGTAGCTCCAAATATGTTGAGCAAGTGCCAACTATGGCCAGAAGAAAAGAAAATGGGTGCTCCAGTAATTGAAGGATGTGTGCCTTCCAATTTCATAAACCAACATCAACCTTCTATTTTGCATGCTCCATGCTGCCACAAGGTAAGGATTGCACAAATTGTATGTCAGGTCTAACTTATGCTCTTCGTATCAATAATATTCAAACAAAAAGAAAGCTACAACAAACAAGAAGTACCTCACGTCCTGCTAAGCTCAAAAGAATAGTTCCCAATCCTCCCGCCTGCCATACTATTTTCTCGAAAATACAAAAACCTAGTAGCTCCATGAATAGGCATCACCGCCAACCAAATTGATATGTGAATGGCATTGCCAATGAATTTTGTTTGCACCCGAAAGTTTTTAGTTATAACCCTTGCCTCACAAACTTTTTGAAGGAAAAATGGGAAAAACGCCAAAAGCTAGATGCCTTTTCTAAAAAGCCGCCATAACAAAGTCTACACCGTTGTTTGTAAAACAAATGCAAAGGCAAATCATTGAGGTGCGAATCAAAATCCGCCTGTTTGCCTTCTTATTCTGCTTTTTAGCAATTCTTGTTCTCTACTGCTTTGAAATAAAAGGCGGTTGTCTTAACCCAATCACCCACGTAATTTAAAACACCATATCCGCAATTTTTTACTTTGATTCCCGGATCTTCCTTCCGATCCCGATCCGGGTCGAAATAATGGAGTCTATTGTCGGATTTGAGCTTTACCATTGAAGGCTGGAGAAGCCATAATTTGCTTAATAGGCCCTACATGGTCGCCTCCCAGGCACTGCCACAAAAAAAAAAGGGAAGCAACCCTCCGCAGCCTATGGCCGTATTAGCAAAGAACTATCGCTTCGACGCCGCTTTTTCTTTGAGAAGCAACAAAAACCCTAACCTCATGGTCCTCGATCTCCTTCCATGTAAAAGGAACAATAGTTTCTTAGGAATATAGAAGTAGAGAACCCTAAAATATCAAAATATTGCATGTTCAAGGGGTTAACCATTGAAAAATATGATGAAAATTTATTAGAGCGTATGCGCACTCTAGATATAATTTAGTATGTCCCATGAAATACTTACAATCATATGAAAACCATAGGGAAAAGGTACAAAAATACAAGGGAAATCCCCTGTTATTTTGCTACATATTCTAAACGAGGTGCACCCCGGGCTACCACAAATAAGCCGATTACCCGATCCCACAACCCGTGATCGTATGTTGGGGCATGTGAGCACCTCTCTTTAAACATAGTCATTTATGATTGAGGCGCCTATGATTTTGAAAATATGAAATAGGATTTCGTATAATGTTTTGAGAGTATATCGAACCTCTATACTTTGGCTAAGATTTTAGAATATGAAATACGGGGGCTCGAACCTCTACCAAAATAACTCAATATCCTAATAAGACTACTTTAATCAATATACCCAGTGAGCTAATGTGGTTTTTTTTTATCTTGAATCTATGTTTTTTTTATAACAATCCATTCAATTGTTTTAGGATATATGGACTATGGTTCCGTGAATTGTTATTTTTACATCTATATAAATTCCCCTAGAACCCCCTCGCTATTTTGCTACATATTCTAAACGAGGTGCACCCCGATGAAATGATTGAGCATTATTTCTTCTTGTGCCAAAGATCCTAGACAGCTTGGTTGTGGCTTCAAAGTCTTTTCAATTGCAATTTGAATAGTCAACAGCTCTTATAGGGTACCTAAGTTCTAAGGATTAAGCAGAGGAAAGAGATGGCTTATTATTTAACATCTTGATTGTGCTCGCCTCGCAATAGTCACCAAGAGCTTGTCAAGGAAGCTCACATCAACAAACCAACGAAAACAAATACCGTAAAACTATGAATTTGAAAACAATATCAAAAATATTCCCATATAGAATATGGATGACGATCATATGTGTATGATATTTGTATGGTTGTCACACTCATGGGAGAGACCGGCATGATGGACTCTTTAGTGTCACTATGGGATAGGAGTAATAATGATTGGGATGTAGACTAATTTATTAAGGGTGTTTTGCCGAAATTCTCAAGAACTAAACTTGAGCCTAATGTAGTATTATAACTTTCGTGTACCGAATGTACAACCCTTTTGCTTTAGCAATTTAATATATTTCCTCCTTGTTAAATTTTTTTTTCTCCTCTCTACCATAGGAACCCTCGTATAAGCAATGTAGGGTTGGAAATCCTCACTTTAGTTCACAAACAAAGTAGCAAATAACCCGAGGGAAGCAACCAGATCAACCGTGGTCATAATAGGATGTCCCCGACATGGTATAAGAAGATTTCTCGCATCCACGTACAAGTTGAACATATGAGTTTGTTGTTCGACATCCTTCTAGTTTAGCCCATAATGGGCTAACGGATCTCGTAAGGGAAGCACATGCAAGACTCTAACTTTTGCAAAGATGGCTTGACCACTCACCCATATGGCCATTATACAAACCAGCTTTATAAAGAAGTACTCTTGGGAAGACTCCTATAGCAAAACAAACTACAATATTTGAAGTGAAGTGGTTTTTTATCGAAATGCTCAAAATAAAATACAAGGTACAATAGTATAATAATAGAAATGATTGGCTAAAAAATATAAAACTAAATAAACCCGTAACTAGATAATCACCGAGTTTTTAATAAGAAAGAGGGCATATGCATGCTACATCCCCGCCATTTTGAACCCCGCCAAAGTACCCTCCACACTAGGTACTTTTGGATTGGGTACTATTTTCTTATTCTTTTGGTCAAAACTAATTCAAAAGTTCAATATAAAATGTCAAAAGCATATTAATGCTCAAGGTTAAGATAGAGACAATACCATTGGAGGCCAAAATGAATACATTCAATTTAATATTTATAGTTATTGAGATGTTATAAAAGTACCCAGTACCCAGTGTTAGGTACTTTTTTAGGTAGTTTTATGGTTCCTAAATGGTACTTTTTTTGATAGGGTGTAGCATGCTCATGCCCAAAAGATAAGCCACAATGAAACTCAGAGCCAGAGATTTATCAACTAGAATGAAAACCCCGCGCTTTCGGGTTTTCAGGGAAAACCATGGAGATAAATAACGGACTAGGAGCAACACAAGCGCGTCATCCATCCAACAATTGACAATAATCTTTGCGCGTCCATCGTCTCACACATAACAGGTGTAAACTCTCAATGACCATGAGCTTGAAAGAGTGAAGAAGTAGGAAATAATATCGAAATAATTCTTCCATAGTCGTAAGGACAAGGTCCCAATTCGAATGGGGGTTTAATTAGATCATGATAGCTTGATAAAATGAAGAAGCAAGAAGCAATGTTGAAAATTCATCCATAGTCATGAAACCACAGCCCAATTCGATGCAGCTTGAGTTAAATATAAGTGAACAAAAAACTTTATAATGAAACACGTTAAGAATTCATGTCAAAATCAACAAACAAGCATATATGAGAGCATATTGAGTTCAATATGAATAAGAAATAAGCAAACCACCCATATAAAATGAGCACAAGCCAAGAAACAAATGACCATGTTCCAATTTGAATGCGGTTTGAATTAGCTTTTAAAGAACAAAAAACTTGAAAATGAAACACGATAAGGAACTGTCAATCATGTCAAAATCAACAAAGAAGCATATACAAGAATGAATTGAGTAAGAAATAAGCAAACTGCCTATATAGAATAAGGATGAGAATAGAATAGAATAGAATAGAATAGTTTTTTTAACGTCCACGGAGACCAATAGGTCATGGCACCCATACAATGGGCTAGTATGGCTTTCATCTTCAATAACCTGTAACTGGCAACAGGCACATAGTCTCGCTTCTCGCGGCAATTGCGGCCGCTCCCATCTACCTGTCTCAATCCGTAGCCTGTGGGACCCCGTGCGAATTGATGCAATAGCTACAAGCTTGTTCCTGGACAATGAACATCCACCTAGCCAGGAATAACATCTGCAAACTAGTGCTGGGAAGAACATCCATCCAAACAACACAATGAAGCAAATAGCATGGGGAAGAACATCTGCCTAGTCAGAAAATATCAAATGCAACTAAGGCAGGGAAGAACATCCACCTATAAACTACAAATGAAGGAAAAATAGATAAGCAAGATGAGGAGAAATGCCAACCACAAATTTCAAGTACCTTGCAAAAGGGCATGGGAGGGTGGGAAAGTAGGAAGACAAAACACAAAAAGAAGGAACGCCAAGAGAGGAAGGTCGATGATGAAAACCTAGAATTGACCGAAATATATAAGCCGCGAAAAAGGTCTCATGAGAATAAAATAGACGTTTCAAAGAAGGCCCATCTTCTCCAAGAATGATAATTCTATGTTGTCGAGAACCATTGCACTACATGAGTATAGAATGTAAATCAAGTTAGAGCTTCACATAAGAAGCCTAGCAATAAGTTTTGGACCGACAATATAATCCTTTTTTTGTATAAGGATCTATGATATAACTAATGCCTTGTCTAACTTGTGTATGTTTAATAAATAGCATAAAGCTAGCAAGCATGTAGCATGTTTGCATCCTCCTTTTAAGATTTTAAATTACCATCTAGTGATTAATTTATTTTTAAAACAGAGATGGAATTGACAACAATGGCAACCGCACACATCAATTGGAACCTCTCATAGCAATTAATCAAGAAGGGATAAGGCTTATAATAAAAAGACAACATGAAGGACGGGGGTGAATTCGAGGCTTCCTACATCTCGTGGTATGAAAGAAGATGCTCCAAATCTCTAAAGAGATCTAAGAGGATCATATCCTCAGCTCACATTCCAAGAAACACACAAGAGAACATCAACTACTAGTTGAGACATAGCTCAATTCACTTTCGAGAGCAAGGAGAAAGCGCAGATATTTTAGTTCATTACCATCTCACAATAATAGAGACAACAACAACAAACATCATAAGGGATGATAAGGAGGCAAGAATGCAACCAAGACATCTTAGCAACCTTGTGGAAGTACACAAACTTCTAAACCTTGGAAGAAAAAGAACCCGGAATCGGGATGCAGAAGCCAAGGTATGGGATTGATCAGGTACAACAATTTGTATGGCCAACCAGCTTGAATTTCATGGAACACCACGAGTGACATATCAACCTCATGCTCCACAAGAGATCCACCAAGCCATCTGCGTACACATTTGACCATTAAGAAGAAGCGCAATGATAGCTTTCATTCACAAGGATACTCGTCACCTGCGCATTGAGAGATGAGATAGATAGATTTGGGAGGCATGGGGATAGGATAGGTCAAGGCGAAACAGAGCCATTGAGGATGAATGACATGCCCTTCAGAATTGTTCACATTCGACCATAATTGGGTGCACTATGTTGAGTTAGTCTCGTCTAACCATAGCCGCTACACATGTGGCATTAAATAAGGCCTCAGTTTGGGCCATTTTGGAATTATATATTCAAAAAGATCATGGATATGCACACTCGATATTTCCTCATGCATGGCATTGAAATGTACCCTAAACTGCCAAAGTTTTTCCCTCAAAAACCCTTCTGAGCGGGGTTTTTAATCTTGATAGTAACTTGATGTTTTCTCTATGTTTGGATTCCATAGACCAATTGAACTCCATGCGAGAAAATAAAAATAATCACCATTCACTCATTTATTTTTAAGCTAAAAAAATGCTTTATATTTATACAACAAAACTACAAAACAATTGTAAATCTCAAAATTAGATATGAAGTTAGAAAATTGAGTACAAATATTCCAAGGAATATTAAAATAAATTGCTTGATAATCGCATCCCAACAAATCGTCATTAGGCATTTTTCGGTTCGAGCCATAAAGTATATGTTACGATTTCTTCTAAATCACCTATAAAGACCAAAGAAACTAAAGAAATAATCCAGGCCAGGAAGCTCGATCCACCAAACCGGATTCACCAGAAGTCCTAATCTGAGCAGAAATCTTTATCCCCGCTTCACCACTAAACTTGGCTATGGAGAATTGGAAGAAGGCAAAATCAAGAGAGGAAGAGAAGTAGAGCTAAGGGAATGAGTCTCTTTGTACCCGATCCATCTATGTGTGCACTTTTATAGTCACTTGAAAGGTCCTTAAAGGTAAATCCCCTTTTGGCCTTTGTTTTTTAGGAAGGTGCATAGCCCTTTTTCTTGTAAGTCTAAGGTTGATGTCTTGGTTAGGCGCTTGAACTTTCAAGCCAAAGACCATAACTCAATTCCTTGTATTGACAAGGTTGGATTGGGTGATATCAGTCCCATTGTCACCATAAGCTTTTAAAGAGTCATTGATTAGAGTACTTTTTGGTCGTGAAGCACACCCCCAGCTAGTATTTTGTTCAAATATCGTATATTTGTTCAATCTGGTATAATCCTCCTTCCAAGATTGTGCAGCCCTCACAATCATAGGAAAAAAACTGTTCATATCCCGTTCATTTAGAGATGGCCTCAAGTCAATCTAAGGACTTCCATCTCAATTTTAGAGATGGCCTTAAGTCAACTTGAGGTCTTTGAGCTCAACTCGTTTAGAGATGTTTGAGCCTTAAGCAATTAAGCCCCACCAACATATATCGGTCTTTAGATATTCCACATTGGAATTCCTTTTCGTTTCATGGCTAGATAAATAATATTTGTTGCAACAAGCTATTGGTCGGATAATTGAAATAACTTCAATCTAATCATGTTTCAAAAGTTTGTTAATACTCATCCACAAAAGTGTTTGATACTCCTTGAGTTGGTCTTTGAGTACCATACTACATCATAAGGTGGATGAAACTTAAACTTTACTAGATACCTTCATAAGAAGATGCATATCTCCTTGTCCCGATGTGTAAGGATCTTCTCGTGTTTACTATCTCCTCATCTCCCTTTAATGATAGGAGGATCTTGATAGTCCATTTTCTCGCAAAACTTCGTAGAGAAATTTCACCATCCTTGAAAGGGCTTTAGTACCACAACATTAAATAATGGATGAAGATTAATCTATTTCCCATATAGGCGCCGATTTAAAAGCATTCTCACTTACTCTATCTTCAATTTGAAATGGTCCATAGTGTACCGGGTGCCAATTTCACATACCTTGTACCCCATTTTTTAAGCCTCTCCTTAGGAAGATGTATCCACACCTATTATCCTTGTTTGTGTTCAACTTTTTTCTCCGCATCTTTTAACCCAACATCGTGGGCTTCATGGCTCTTGGGAATGTGAGCTTGAACTTTCAAAACTTCGATAAAATCATGAGTGACGCGGATTCAAAGGCGGGGAACTTCACCTCCAATCTTTGTAATGGGTGAATCTAATGCACATTGGTAGACAATTTCAAATGGAGTTTTTACGTGTTACCGAATGAACAATATTATTATATGCAAATTCTAGTATATATAGATAAATCTTCCCACCGAAGTCCTTTCGCTACATAAGCCCGTAACATATCTTCAATAGCTTTGTTAACAACTTAAATGGTTGACCATCCGTTTGAGGATGATAGGTCGAGAAAACTTCAAAGTGGTACCCAAATTGCCATAAGTCCCCACAATTTTTCAGCAGAATATTGAATCTATTGCGGATAATTGCATCGGGCAATTCATGTATCCTAAATATCTCCTTCAAAAGAGTTTACCCGGGCGAGGAGCTATCATGGTGGACTTATAAGGAATGAAATGAGATTGTCTAGGCAGTCTATCTACTATTATTTATATCGATTGTTCTTATAAAAAAGAAGTTGGGAATCTGATGAAATCCATAGTAATGTGCTTCAGGCTAGAATTGGTAGGGTTGCAACAATCCAAAACTTACTAGTTGAAGCTTTAACCTATTGACAAATTGAAGCTACTACATATCTTCTAACATCCCTTTCCAGCTTAGGCCAATAGAGATGCGCCTTTTAGTAGTACAAGAGTAAAACTTGAACTCCTCGATATTCCCATTACTCCTCTTCGTGCAGGTAAACTATGTTCCCCTTCGATTTTCTTTTATCCCGTCCTCTTCTACCTTTGTTATCTCTTCGTTTCAAACTTTTTTCATCCTCTTTTTGTTCTCTCATTGCCCCCGTCCTTATCACCAACCTTTTAGCTTTAGGATTAAGTTTTTCTTTTCGTTCGTTCCCCTCGCTGTGTATATCCATCATCCTTTGCTTCTCTCGCAATCCATTGGCATACTTTGAAAAGTTCACTTTGTCGAGATTGCAAACCTCGGATTTTAAATGATTAAACTTCATATAATCAGCTCTGATTCCCCCGTCTTCTTGTTTGACTTGATCCCATTCTTTTGTAGAGATTCTATAATAGTGGCCGGGCAAATAATTTGCTTCAAAAGTATGTTTGAACTTCATCATAGATTAATCCTAGTTCTTCCCCTCCTTCCACCAAAACTTGGCGCTTGATCGCCAAGGTAAGTATCCATGGCTTGTAACTATTCTTTTTCGACAAGCCTTCGACATGCTCAAAGAATCTCCAAATTCCTAAGAAATTGGGGACAATCAATACAAATCCCGGCTTTAAGTGCAAGCTACGACCGCTTTCAAACTCCTCGTGGTCATATGTATTGGCAATGATGGCCTTATTCGAAAGTTGTGATAACGCTTGTAGGCACGCCATCGTTGATGATGATAGTGTTTGTGCTATTGTAATCCTTAAACCATTGAACTCGTAGACGCTGCGCTATTAGAGGTTTCCCAGGGTTTTGTGACTACAAGAGGCAACCGCCCACATCATCACACCTTTTCACCTTCTATACAAACTTAAACCGTGGCGCATGCGACCCAACACACCCGGGATATTCAGATATTTTTCTTTGCCATCAAGACCAAATTGCTACTTTGAAGCCCCGATACTACTACCGTGCATACCTTTCCTTCTAATGTCAATTTTCATTTTGTGACTCCGATCCCTAATATGGATAATGCTTGGGCTGATCTTTTGCATTTAAAACCCCTTTAAAAACTTCATGCGGTTTGGATCTATAAGCTGAAGTCCTCAAATGTCCTATAATATCGCATATGGTCATGCACCCTGTCTCACTTTGATTCCATCATCCATGTACATTTTTACCGACCTCACTTATTGGCCCAGGTAATTTACATTATACTCTTTAAACTACATTGGATGTGAACATCCCTAGTGCTGGATAGCTTTCTGCACCACGGAGATTTCCATGCCCTGAAACACCACCAGGGTTGGTACCTCCCTGCTTTTCATTTCTAGGCCTTTCCATCGAGATTACGGCAATTGGCCAGGCGCCACGAGCGCACATTGCTCACGTTCCCCTTGGCCTTGCTCATGAAGAGAAAAGTAATTTCGCCATGGGTAATTTTTGAGATTGTGTTGGGCATTTGGGACATCTTCAGTAGCAGGTGGAAGTTTGATTAAATGCAGAAGTGGACGGCACGGCGACGCTGGCACGGCATTTGCAGGGAAATGGGGCGGGGAAATGGTGCGTCACTGCTGCCATCCCGATGCCGGTGGTAAATGGTGCCGGTCAGGCGTGGTGCGGTGGTGCTGGTTTTGCGTGCGGTGCTACCTCAGTGAATGTTAAATTATCTTATATCAAAGAAGGAGTTTCATTTGAGAAAGTTTCACAAAGCCCGCGAAGGTGGCACATTGGAGCTCTTCTTGGGACCTTCCAATTTGGCGAGTGCTTCAGTAGCACACTTAACGGCTGTGAGAGCGCATTTGTACAAGATCCGCATGCTAGAATTTGCATTTGGGTGGTTTGATAGGCATGGGTATGTTCGAGGATGATTTTGCTTTCGATGATGCGTTAAGGAAGGCGGCGGGGATTGAGCTCCAGAGAGCATGGCAGACCTTCTTCAACTGCACCGCCATGGAGAAAGGATCTGAAGAATGGCTAAAATAAGTCATTCGGCCCGAACACCTTGTTGTTCAAGCCGACCGGCAAAACAAATACACTTGGAGGGATCACGTGGTTCAATGGCCAAGGCTAGTTCGCGACGTGAGATGAGACTGCAGCCATGATTTATTTAAAATTGAAACCCTCCCCATTAGGAGAAAATAATATCCATCCACATTATCCTGATATAAAAAATGGGAATATTGTCCGGTCGGAAGTTTCAAAATCATCATGTATCTTTTGTGCCCAAATCCCCAAACCAAAGTGCCTCCTCACGCAAAAAAATAAATGGGAGGCTAGAAAAAAATGAAGCTTGCAGAAGAGTAAGCTTACGAAAAAGGATAGAATTTTTGTCGAGTTTATCATAAAAACGAGTGTTGCACTAAGTTTTATAAGCAACAAAAAAAAGAGGATTGTTGGGATTAGGTTCGGGAACTCCACCTGAAACGACCGTGAGGACGTGGATCAAGCGAGGGAGAATCCAGGTACTTTGCGTGTCCACTTGTGAGTTTGTAAAGAAACTAAGGGAAGGAAGCTTGAGACAGCAAAACTCACAAAAGAACAATGTAGAGACAATGAAGAGAACAAAACTCTTTGATATAATTTTGATACATGAACTCTATGTAATCGAGGCAGTGAGATAAGACCAAAAACTCATCTATCCGAGTGAGGGGGCCTAGATCTCTCATATATATAAGGTACAAATGGCCTTTAGAACGTATAGATACTGTCCTTCGGTGCCGACTCACGGAGGGGCACGATTCACCGGGAACATTGGCGGTGCCTGCAGAGACCACGAAATGGCGCGGAGAATTTTGGCGTCATTTCTCCGATGCACCCTTTGGTCGAGACGCGATATGCTGTGCGTGGTGCAACGCGGCGGTCTTGTGTGGGCCCTTGGCGGCCGACATGCGACTATGGATTGCGGCGCGACACGAAGATTAAAAGTCGTGTGCATGAATGATGCATATTTGGAGGTACATGACTAACGCTTCCCCACCAGGTATTGTGGGGTGAAAGGAGGAAGTGTTTACGATGGCGGAGCCGGCGGTTTGAAATGATCCCTCCGCGGGAATGAGGGGCCGAAGGCGCCATTGGTAGATGAGATCTGGCGTGTTTAGAATGTGTTGAAGGCAAGTCACCCGGAATCTGCGCGCTCGATAGAAAAGAAATACAGGCGTTACCATGTCTTCAAAGGTACATGTGCCTGAAGGAGACGGCGGCATTCCATGAGAAGGCGGTCTGGAAAACTGCAGCGTGGCAGGTTTCACAATAATAAAGGCAGACTGCGGAATTTAGCGAAACTTATGGGGAAACTTGCGCGAGGCGGCAGAAACACAGCAGCGGTGGCGAAGGATCCGGTGAAGTGGCGGCATTCTCCAGAGGCATCAAGGCCATGGAGCTGACATGGCCGGGCGTTACCAACCAAGCTCTCATTGGCAATATATATCAATTTTTATTTGATTAACCGTCCGGGTGCACCATCCCCTCCCGGTGGACTACGGCAGCGTGGATCCCAGCGGAGATAAGGTGGAAATCCCAGGAGGTCCACCCGGCGTGGCCTTCCGGGACTTTGGTCCAAAGGAAGAGCGCCGGTCCGAGAGGTGAAACACGGGGCGTGGAGGGACTCTGGTGAAGCATATGGAGTGAGCCATGCGGGTGGGCGTGGGCTAGCGCGCCCCGCTGCGTTGAACAAGGTCTTGATCAAAACGCGGCACCAGCGGTCCCGCAGGCCGGCGAGAGTATAGAAGCGGAGGATTAACAGCAGGTGGGTATGGTCTTACTTTCGAGAGAAGAAGGGCAGGTTGATTGCTTAGCCTCCTAAGTCTTTGCCTCATGCAGACAGCGAAGATCTCCGGGATCTGCGCTAAATTTTTCACTTTGTCACCCGGCGTTTACGCTTGCCACTGAGGTAAGTGATGGCCCGAGCTTCGGGCATGTACTCTTGTCCAAAAGAGTGTGGGGCCGATCATGATCACTTGTAAAATACGAGGGTTGGTGTCCAACAACAACCGGTGAGCAAGTTCCGGGTGAAAATTGAATGTTGCCTCATCTACGAGATTTGTCTTGGGAATCAATGATTAAAATCATATGAAAAATATAGGCCATGGAACAGATGGAAGATGACCATCGGGATCTTGGGTTACGTTTGATCAAACAGAAACCGAGTAGACCTTTGTCTTCCACCAGAAGAATCGACCGGATCCTCGAGAGAAAATCCACTTTTGCGTAGGCGGTTGAACGCATTAACACGACGCGTCTGGCGCTCCGCTTTGAGGAAGAAAGATGGTAGATGGGCGTTGAATGGCGGTAGGGGTAATCCCGCAGGGAATATTTAGCAATATCAATGTAAACCTCTTGTTTATTTTGGTCTTCCCCGGTGATTGAGCAGGAACTAAGGTTGATTCCATGTCGCCGGATCATTGGCACGGTCGGCATTGATTTGATCACCGGCGCGTCTTTGAGGCGTCTGCCACTGTGAAGAGGATTGCCGGTATCACGATGCGCAGCGGTGGCAATCTACGTGTCATCAATTAGGCCCGCACCTTACATTGCCACTTTCTGTAGGCGAGTGCAGAAGGTGACACGAAGTGCGGCATGGTGGGAGTTGGTCTTAGAGGGAGGCTGGGAGTGCGCTCGCGAGAGCTCTTGAAGTTGAGAGTGTTGTAATTTTGAGAGGAAATACATTGTACATGATGTTAAAGTTTGGCAAGGTCTTTATCCTTGTGGCCAATTATCATGGCATTTGCTCCAACAATTTGGATAGTTGGATTATGGCGAGGCTTTGTTGATAAACAAGCGACTTGTCGATCTTTAATGCGGAATCTTGAGATCTTCAGGGCCTGTAAAGAGCCTGGAGTACTTTTGTTGAGGGCATCTTCGAGTTGAACTGCGTGTTGGCGGCTTGAGATCCACAGCGAGGCTTGGTATTGCCTCTATGTAGGCTTGAACACATTGCTGAAGACTTCATGTGAGTCCCCGAAGCTTGAGGCAGGGCTTGGGGCATGCTGGCATGTCACGGGGAACAATATGAGGAGAGTGGAGAGATCACGGGAACCGGTGAGGTGATAAGGTGTCACGTCGAAATGAAGGTGAACATGGACTTCAGGTGGAAGGAAAGAAGTGTTGATCCGACGGGGAGAAGGCGTGAAAGTTTCAGCAGCGGTTGTGAGGAAAGGGAATGGATTGATGGAGGTGGATACGCGAAGATAAGAGGTTAGGCGGGTGTCGGCGGATGATGATGCTGGTGAAGCATGAAACGAAGTTCCGCGGACGATCGGGGCGTTTCCGGTAATAGCCAATCCGTAGGATGTGGAATGAAGCGGCCATCACGACGGTGTTATAAAAGCGGTTTATTGATATGGGTATTCTTGATGGAATACCCTTAGAATTCATACCGAGAAACTTGACAAAAAGTATGGGTGGGTCTTTGCAATGTTGGTGAGTGTTGATGCATTGGCGATGGGGCTGACACCATCTTGAGTGACATCACGATGCAATAAGGCAGCAAGACAAAGAAAGGTCGGGCAAGAGGAATTCCGAATACCTGAAGCGAGCGGGTAAGCGAAAATGGTGGTGCCATCGGCCCGGATTGTGGCGCCCTCCGCTTCAGGCTGGCCCGGTAATATGAAGCGACAAAGCTGCTTCAGGCTGCTCCGGTTGGTCGCGAGGGGTTCATGGAGAATGCATAAAGCCATGGCGTTACGCTGACACGACTGGACACGCAGAACATCGAAAGATTGGGTGTTGAAAGGTCGATTCAAAAAGCCGGATCCAGGCGAGAAAGTTGAAGTGGGTGAAGCTGCTCCATAATTGAAAAGCGTCGAGGAAAAACAGGAATTTCAGGTAATGTTGAAAGCCGGTGAGCAAAAGTCGCAGGATTTCGGCTAAGTGTTGGCGAAGCGTGATAAAGGGCAATATGATGTTCTGGTCGCGATAAATCTGAAAGCGATTAAAGAAGGCAAAAAGGTAGCTAAGTCTAGCAGTTAAGGGAGGCTTGAGCGGTGGAGATGAGATGTGAATGAAACGTCCAGATGTGGTGGCGAAGAGTCCTGAAACATTAATTTTCGACGGAGGCTTGAAAGGAAGGAATGTCATTTAATGCGAGCAACTTCGAAGTGAATATCGCAAAAGAAGAACAATGTCGAGAGGGTACCATGGCTAGATATCTGGCGTGAAAGTTCCCTGAATTAAAGCGCACATTTACCACCACGTCGACAATTTTCCGGAATGATCCACGTCGACAAAGGTGCCGTCGGTTGGGCTATAAAACCCGAAGCGGTGGCCCGAAAAGCGAGACACCAGGCCATGGTATAGCTTGGCGGGCGGTTTTGAAACGAAGCGCGATGCCACCACCAATCAAAAGGTGGTTAAAAACCAATTTTTCATTCATAAAAATCTTCTATGTAAAATCCGTCACGTTACTCCTCAAGGGAATTTTTATGGAATGGGATGAAAGCAAAAAAAAAAAAAAAAAAAATTGCCCTGTTTTTGTGCACATTTAGGTTTAGAGGGTTTGAATCTTTGGGAATTAAGGTTTATATAGGGTTAGAATGTTTAGGTTTAGGGTTAGAATGTTTAAATTTAGGGTTAGAATGTTTAGGCTTACATTTAGTACACTTAGGTTTAGGGTTAGAATGTTGAGAATTTAGGATTACTGGGTTTAGAATTTAGGTTTAGGGTTAGAATTGTAGGCTTGTGTTTAGAATTTCATATTGTAATGGCTATATTGGCAATTTCTATAAAATTTGTATTCTAGGATTTTTATTTTTTTTTTTAAAAACCTTTAAAAATCTTTGCATCTGGGATTTTTAGAAATTGCGGTTCCCAGTACTCATGCCTTCCAATTGCCGGGGAATGGATACTTTTATAAGATGATGCGTCGGACCTCACGGAAATGCCACTGGCGGTGGCATCCCCTATGGATAGGCAGTGCGATTAAGGATGGTGAGCATCAGAACCCTCGACCAGGCGCCATGGAGGGGTGGTGGTCGCGCATGCTGCTTGGCCCGGGATCAGGAGGCGGGAACCCCACACATCCTCCAGCGACACCTCAAACTCAGCCCCAGAAATAGAGGGTTTTTCTTTTCGCTTCCAGGGTTTTTGTAAATAGACTCGCCCATTTTGTAAATGGGGCTCGCCATAAGCGGAGTAGATGGGCTCTGCTTACTCATTTTACGTAAAATTTTCCTCTATAAATATAAATAATGCCGCTTCGCCCAGTCACTATCGATTGGATTCGAGTCTTGTGCACACGTGGGCAGCGCGAGCTACCGTTATCTGCTGTATGAAATTGTTTGAAATAAAAGCACTAACGGTGGCGGTGAGTGCCATCTAATTCTGCCCGACTTGGCGTTGGGTTGTACCGCCGAACAATTTGATAAGGACCGAAACCATGAATTTTAACTTCACGGGAAAATTGCGCGAGAATCATAAAGTAAAAACCAAATCACCTTCTTGAAAAGTTTTGGTTGTGAGATGTTTAATACAAAATTTACCATGGCTGTTGACCATGAAAAGAACACCCGGAATATATGCATGGCGGGAGTTCATCCAGCTGTTTCAAGGATTGAGTAAGCTTCGTTCTTGAAGAACGCAGAAGCCGGGTTATAGAGTACAGTAGCAAGGTGGAGCCAGAAGTGTGGGAAAAGTGCTTCTTGACCATAAACCAACTTAAAAGGAGTGGCGACCGGTAGCAATCTTAGGCAGCAGGTTGTAAGCCAAGGTAGTGGCACAATGCGGTCACGACCGAAGCGTCCTGAAATTTTCTTGAGAATAATTGTTGAGTGCTTGTTTGTGCTTTCCGACCAAACTATTTATGAGGTTGATAGGTGTGCTTTTCGCGGTGATATGTCGTAGAATAATGCGTGATGTGACTCCGCGGTAGTGTGAACCGACAAAATGAACACATCTCGATCCTTGCGGCTTAATTACGTGGGACAGCCAAAAGCATTGATGATTTCGCGTATAAGATGACCTTGGCCGGAGTGCCGAAATTCGCCAAACCTCCATTATTTGGTAACATAATCGATTGAGAACCCGAATGTAGCGAGGGCACGCGGGTGTGCCTTGGGAGATCCTATGGGTCCCACAAACTCCATTCCCCATTCTTTGAAGGAAAGTGGCGTGGCTGACCACAGCGTCAATGGAGGCGTCACCAGTAGTGGGCCATCCACCCGACATACATGCTACGTGGGGCATGGTGTGAAACATCCCTTGAGCTTGGCGTGGGCAGAAATAACACAGAGTATTTTGCGTCGCAGGTGGTGTCACCGCGAAAATGACCTCCACCCTGGCCTTCATGTGCTTCTCGAACAATATCAGGCACTTCATGAGGAGAAGAACCTGGCGTGGGAGGAATTTGTATCCCTTTGCAGCGTTTGTAAGATGGCTGCAACCATGGGTGTAATCCACGGACCTCAGGAGGGTAGCGGTGGCCAGGTTGGTTTTAGCGGAGAGCATGGGATCTTCCGGAAGGGAAAACTGATGAAGATCACTAGCATTGAATTATAAAAACCAATGCGAGTAGCCATTGACCAAGAGGCGTGGGGAAAACATCTGAAAACGCGTGGGGATCATCGTGTGAATCGTGAGAATGTCCAGGGCGACATGAGGGATTTCTTGCACTTTTGCGCTGAACAATTTCAAAAGAACAGAATTCTTGCAGAGAAGGAACCATGACGAAATTACGCCCGGAGTGAAGTGGATTTTGATCCCGGATAGAGGTGCTTGATGGTCAACAAAAGAATTTGTTTGGCCCCAAAGAGATAATAGCGGAAGCGTTGGACGGCTACCAAGGTAAAATGAGCCTCGGCTTCGATTGGCGGTGGTTGCTCAGGCGGAGTTAGAGGTTTTCTGGCGGCATAGCGGTTGGTTTATCGTGATAGCGGCGATAAGGCTTGTAGAGGACAGCACCAATAGCAAATGCGAGATCGCATTTGAGGGAGGGAACAAACGCGGGGCTGAGTAAGCAAAATCTTCAAGCGTTTGGAAGCGACATCTTTGAAATTCAAGCAAGTGGATTCATCACCGTGAGTTTATGAATGGGATGCGACAATGGCGACAAGTCTAGGGTGAGGGTGGAATGGCCTTGTTTACCTTGCCGGAAGAGCGTGTCTCCTTGATATTAGATGGTGCTTGAAGGCTTTAAACGCATGGCCCGATTTTGGCGAGGATCCATGGGTGATACACGCTGCCCGTGATATGTCCCTAACGAGAACAGGAGGTGTGTATGAAGGTGCATTCACCGAGTTGAGACTAATGCAGGACTCATCACATTTGAGAAAGGCGAGAGCTCTAATTTATCCGGTGGTCATCAATAGGCTGTAGGCGGGGAAAGTCATCTTGAAAAATGCGGAGAAAGGGGTTTCTCCTTCATATAATCATGGCGAGAGCATAATGCGTTTGAAAGCGTTGATGGAGTTTGATAGCAAAGGAACCACCTTGTAGGCAAAAAGTGCCCCGCGGGGTGGTGAAGGTGGGTCTTGAAGGGATTGATCAGATTGCTTTGATTGAAGAGATTTATGATTGTGGCAGGAAAAACCATCCAGGTACATTTCATGACCAGCTGACCTCTTCGAGAACACAGTACGTGAAGGGAAGTGGGAAATGATCAGCTCAGGTGAAAGCTTTGATTGAGTTTGCGATAGTCCGCATAGCGGGATCTTACCATTGTGTTTGAGAGCAATGACAATGGGGCTCACCATTTAGAATGTTTTGACCTCATAGATCAAACCGGCATTAGGAGTTTGTCAATTTACGCCTTATTTCGGTCCGCGGTAGTGGGGTGGCGGAGAATGCTTGTCGTTGCTATACGGGGCGTGCATGCGATTTGGTAGGAGTGGGTGAGTTCCCCAAGTTTTTGTTGATACCAGAAGATATTTAGCAGCTCGGGCAAAAATATTGTTTGAACTTTTGAAACGGCGTGATGGTTCGTTCTGCGATATGGTCGGGAGATTTCGCACGACAGGCGGGCCGGTGATTGTTGCCAACATCCACTATCTCCACATCGGGAGTCACGGATAGTATTGGGATAACTAGATGTCTTGACAACATGGCGAGGAGGTTGAAACATGGCGGGGATAGAGTTGCACTGCGTGGTGAAGAAATTGGTTCAGTGTAAGCAATGGTTGCTTCATGATGGCGTGTACGTCCGCGGTGTGCGGAGAAAGTTCGTATCACGAAAAATGATACGTCGTTGGATCGTTGCAAAAGGAGCGGTAGGGGTCGGTAAAAGCGACCACGGCTTTGGTCACGATCAAGTCATTAAGCCACAGAATCCGGCATATTCGGTGGGATGGCGGACTTCGTGGGAGGAGATACGAGCATTGATAAATGTTACGTGAGATAGTTGGAATATAGGAAGGAGTCGCGGATGTGGAAGCTAAGAGCGAGGCTGACTAGAGGTTACGGAGCGAGCCGCTACCCTGTTCTCAAATCAGAGCCTTGCTATTGGCGAGGGGCTTTCTTTCCAAGATCTTTAGGTGCTGAGGGGAATACGGCCCGGTTGCTTGAGGAATTTGGTTTCTTTTGAAGTCGAGTTTTTGAAGCGACATCAGGCGGTTCTTCTAGTTTCTTCTTGGGTAAGCCTCCCTGGG
>JAJEKV010000025.1:13706282-13849977 GCA_021234155.1 Isoetes taiwanensis | reverse complement strand
GAAACCGGAAGCCGCGAACCTTTTAATACAAAACCAAACCAGAAAATTTTGTTATTCCAAGCCGGTTAAAAAGTCAGAGATAACCATCATCCAATTAAATTGGGATTATGTCAACTAAAATCACCAACCCGCTGCTGGTTCTAGGGGTTTTGTTTTTTTTTTAATCTTTTTTTGACTTCAAAAATAACACAAGGTCACATTCTATGTGACGCTTTAAGCTTTTTAAATATGCAAAATGAAGAGCAAGCGTTAACATAGATGAGACCAAAATTGAAGAGCATTCGATGATAATATTAGGTTTGATAATAACAGATGCATTATTTATGAAGCAATCCAGCACTCGAAATTATCGACATGGCAATAAATATCATACAAAATATCATATATTTCAATAAAACATTAAGGGATCAATCCATGTTTTTCCACTGTTTAACAAGGTGCGGTTCCATGCCAGCCGTTCTATCCAGTTCTGGGTATGAATCTAACACTTCACCCAATCGTCATCCCCATAGCCAAATTATGTATAATAGACACAAAATTTCACCCAAAATCATCTGGTCGAAAGTTTTTGGATCGTAGATGGTGGATTCAGGCCTGCGCTTGATTGTAGAAGCATTTGAGGGCATCATCATCCACTATGATTATATCATCCTTATTCTCGATACCAAGTTCGCCCATCATGTTACTCAAGTGTTTGATGAAGATAGGCTTGCTCTGCTGATCCTTGAGATTAGTGAACTTCACACATTTGTTCTGATCCCCAAAAGGTCAACCAACAGTCTACGATTTCCCCCAAAGGCTACAAAGTATCCTTGATGTTCCTTAGTTCCATGGATGACCAAATAAATTAAACTCGAAATAACCTGAATGCCCTTCATCTAGCATCTCAACTTTGCAAAGTGCAATTTGTGCTAAGTTGAAGGAGACTTGATAAGACTGCAAAATAGTCAAAGGGGTTAGATAAGGGAGCATATGAAGGACCATATGATCAACCAAACTATCATGTAGATCATGTTATTATGGAGATATCCCCAAGATTGGAACCCAATAACTATTTATGTATTATACATGACAAGATGGACCAGCAAAGACTTGTCTTCCACCCAAAGTACATAAAGTCATGAAGATCATACCCTTTACAGATCTCAATGACTCAAGTAATCTTGCATGGGCAAACTCAAACCTACTATGGCCATTTTAGTTTGAGTTGTGGAGTGATGGTCCAGATTTTCATTGGATATCATGAGGTGTTTGAGAAACTATGAAAAATGGATACAATGGTCACCTCCAGACCCTACAGCCAGCCAGCACTACATGAAAGCATTGTTAGATGGGAACCCTAACAATATTGAAAGTTCAAGAAGACAAGGTTTAGGAAGCATGGGTCTAATGAACATATTGAGCTTCAACTTCACGCGGCCAGGACCGGCTAGACCTCAAGATCTACCCAAAAGGTTTCTCTTGGTAACTTGATAATTGTGCTTCCAAAATAAGAACAGATTTTTTTTTTCCTGTTTTACTTCATATTTGAAAGAGTTTATTAGGGTTTTCTATGCCCTGCATACCATGAGGATGTGGATGCATTATTTGGCAAATATAGTTGTATAATCGGGCAAAGAGACAAAGGACTAACTTTCCTAGGCTATTAGAAATCTTGCATGAATGCACTACTCCAAACCCTATAGCTTCTCTCAGAAATAAGGTGCCCGATTTAAGAGCTTTTTGTAGATGGTTATACATTGGATCTTGAAGGTCATTCCGCCTCTCAGAGTCTACTTTTTGGGTGAGAGATGGGATTCCACCTTCCAATGGAAGATGAGACCTTCGTGAGGATGAGAGAGAGGAGGGGAGGAAATATGGCATAGAGATGAGAATGGCAAGCCTATGATACCTCCGGTCAACCAAAAAGCTCTAAAACCCATCAAGAAGTGAAGCAATTGGGATTTCTAAGGAAGGAATCCAGACTATATATAAAGCATTGGTAAACCAATCCGATGACACCAACCGTGCCTTGGTGGCTTATCGAAGAAGGTGATTAACCCGCTTGGGGGATATAGACACATCCTCGATGAATTGAAAGAAGGGTGGTTGCCTAAAACTAGGTGGAAGACCTTAGTGTGCTGAGGATGTTGATGACACCGTAGTAGCATTCGCAAGCAATATGCTCCTCCTCCTTCTCGACAAACACTATGTTGGTCCTAAGAACAATAGGCCAAAGTTTCTAGGCATGGATGCTTATGAACCTTCCAATCGACTTGAATGCCACCAATTTGTGGTAGTAAAGCCAGAGATTTAGATACATATCCAAAGGTGTGGTTGGGGTTCGCCATCTCCGATATTTGCAAAGAAGAAGGTAATATTAATTTCAAACCATGTGCGGTGGAATGGTGGTGTCCAAAGCATCAGTTGACCAACGATTTGACAAAAAAGAAAGGTACCTCGATTGTTGGACAAAGAGATGGAGGAGAACCGAAAGATCCCGATCTTTGGCAGACTCATGAAAGTGTTTTGTACTCATGGACTCCAAACACTATTCCAAAAATGAAATGCGAATTACAATACCGTGATGTCGAAGAAGGCTATGATATCATTGGGGTGCTTGAAGTTGAATAACTATGTAAATTTTTATTCACTTTTATGATATGGTGCAATATTGTGAAATATTGACTATTTTGTAAATAACATGATATTAATGCTTTCATAATTTTGAGGTGAAATGTGAATTTGAATATGCTACTAAAAAACATGCAATATGAAATTTGTCCCAAAATTAAGACATAATCCCAATTTAATTGAATGATGGTTAGATATTGTAGAGCCGGAACCTTGAGCCGAAAGCTTTTGTAGAAACCTTTGAGTCAAAACCTTGAGCCGAAAAACCCCGTGCGTAAGAGATTTGATTTTAAACCCAAAACCTTTGAGCCGAAAAGCCACGCAGAGATTGTAGATATCCAAAAGCTCGAAAGCCTCAGAAAAAGCATAGAAGCCGAAGCTTAAAGCCGAAAAATAGATTGAAAGCCGAAAGAAGCGATTGAAGTCGAGAAAGCCGAAAAGCCGAGAAATTGGAAGCCGAATTGAAGTGTAAGCACCGGAATGCTCGAAAATCGAAGCGCATTGAAGAGCGTAAGTGCCTGAAGTTCAAAGTGTGAGAGAAAGGTTCAAAAGGAATGCTAACTTTGAAATAATAACGCTTTTTAATTTCATCGACGCCATTATAACTTCCGCGAAAATTTATTACAAGGGTTAATAGTTTTAAGGACCATGAAGTTTAAAAGTTTAAAAGTTATAAGTTATAAGTTTATATGCTAGTTATAAGTTAAAAGTTATATGCTAGTTAGGTTTATACTTAGAATTAGAATTTCAACCCTAAAGTTAAGGTTAGAAGTTAATAATTAAGATTATAAGTACATAGTTAAGGTTATAAGTTTAAAAGTTCATGAATTAGAACTTAACCTTAAAACTTTTAACCTACAATAACTTTCCAACCTTAAAAATTTCTAACCTATAATAACTTCATAATGAACTTAACCTTAACCTCAAGCAACCTATAATAACCTTAAAAGTTGTTTCTAAGGTTATTATAGGATACAAGTTAGAAGGTTATAAGTTAGAGGGTTTTATTAATTTTATAATGTTGAGGAAAATAACTTGGGCAATCCCAATATATAAATAGAATGATCAAATAGAATAAGACATATGAGGCTTTCATTTATGAACATATTAGGGAGAGGTTATTTGATATGCTAACTTACTATATGTTTTATGCATTTTAGGTCAATGGCATGCAAAATGCTAAAAAGCCCCCAATGATGCCGATCAAGGCAAGGAAAATCCCCAACTAATGAACATGATGCCCAAGGAAAAGAAAATACCTTCAAATGATGTTGATGATGACAAAGGAAAGGAAAAGACTCCAAATGATGTTGATGATGGCAAAGGAAAGGAAAAAGACCAAATGAAAAGGATGATGCCAAAGGAAAAGAAATTGTACTTTATGCTCTGGCCGATTGAAAAACAAAAGGTCAAGATCCCCGTGATGCATGCAAATGTAGAGGCAAGAGGAGAAGGGATTATTGTTCTAGCGTATCCTATCAATGCAAAGAATGATGAAAGATTAGGGAGGACAAAGTTAGGTGTGGCAATCTCAAAATTATATGACAATTGAAGGAAAAGGGTTCAGCAAAACAAGAATGCCTTGCTTTGTGGGAAGCAACTAGAGGTTCCAACTATTGTTGTATGGCCTAGGGACAAGATTCAACCGAGGGGAACTACATGTTTCCTATAGATGTAGAACCATTGTCAATAATGTTCACACAAAGGTAGCAAGAGGCCACTTCCAACTTTCAAACATTATCCCACCAAAAGACGAAGTCGATTATGATTGTTCTCCTGAAGCCCTGATGAAGGTTAGAGGAAGTGAATGTTGTTGGGCCTCCCAGTATTAGAATGTTCACAATAGAGGAGATGGTGGTAGCAAGAGCTACATATCAGGAGCATAAGTGTGATAGCAGGAGGAATTTCATGTACACTATATTTGGCTATGCAATTCAGGATGAAAGATCAAAGAAGAAAAGATTCCCATTGAATGGAAAGTGGATATGTTCAAAAGCATGGATGGATATACATGGAATTCCAACCTCTTCTTGGCACAACTGGCAAAAGAGACATGAAAATGGTAGTAAAATTGCATTGCATGGGAACACTGGCCTGGTAAGGCCTATCTCAAGAACTATAGCTGCAAAGGAAATATTTAAAAGATATGTGGATTTCAATGCAGAAAACATGCCACATAAGAGTAAGAAGGATGAACAGGGTAGAGTTATTGTTGAAAAGAGATTGCCATCCCATTGTACCCAGAAGAGCATATTAGAGGAAATAAATGCATAATATTGCATGGGCAGTCTCAGACCTACTATGGCCATTTCAGTTTAGAGTTGTGGAGTGATGGTCCAGATTTTCACATTGGGAGTATCATGAGGTGTTTAAGAAACTATGAGAAAGGTTACAATGGTCACCTCCAGGATCCTACAGCTAGCCAGGCACTACATAGTGCATTGTTGGATGGAACCCCTAATAGTATTGAAAAGTTCAGCAAGGCAAGGTTTAGGAGGCATGGACCTAATGAACATGTTGGAGCTTCAACATCTCGCATAAACCTCGAGATCCGCCCGTAAAGCTCCTCTTGCAACTAGATAATTGTGCCGGGTCAAAAAAAGAACAGTGGATGTTTTTTTCCTATCCTACTTAAAAATGGGTATTTTTGAAAGAGTCAATTTGGTTCCTAATGCCCGACATACTCATGAGGATGTGACGCATTGTTTGGAAAATATAGTCATGTATTGAGACAGCAGACAGCTACCAACTTTCCCGTGCTATTGGAAATATTTCATGGATGTACAAATCCATCTCCTATAGGATCTATCATAGAAGAAGTGTCCGATTGGAAGAGTTTTGTGGATGGTTATGCTCGACATGGAAGGTCATTCTAGACCTCTTCAATTCACTTTTTGGTGAGAGAAGGGATTCCAATCATGCAATGGAAAAATGAGACCTTCGAGGAGAAGTGGAGAGGTGGGGCAAAAAATTTGGCACGGTGGATGCAAATGGTAAGCCTGATACCTCCGTCAATCAAAAGCTCTAAAACCAACTCAAGAAGTCAAGCAATTGGGATTGACTAAGGATGGCATCAATGACTACATCAAGCATTGGCAAACTAATTCATGAGACTAATCATGCATTGATAGATTATTGGAAGAAGGTGATCAACTTGTTGGATGAGATAGACACATCCCTCGTAAGAGCCGAAAGAAGGGTGGTTCCCCAAAAGTAGGTGGAGAAGATTAGCCGGTGGGTGCCGAAGATGATGGTACCATTAGTAGCATTGTGGAAGGCATATGCTCCTCCCTCAACTGATAAACACTATGTTGAAACCTAAGAAGGATAGGCTAAAATATCTAGGCCCTGATTGTTATGAACCTTCTAACCGACGGAGTGCCACCAATTTGTAGTAGTAAAACCAGCAGATCTAGAAACCTATCCAGCAAGTGGTTGGGACGATATTTGCAAAGAAGAAGGTGATGTTAACTTCAATAAGGTGCGGGGAATGGTGGTGTCCAAGACATCGCTTGAGTAATGTCACCGATAAAGAAAGATATTCGCATTGTTGGACAAAGAGGTGGAGGAGAAATCCTAGTGATCCTCGATCTTTTGGCTAGACATTGAAACCGTGATTGTACGTGGGACTCCAAAAACTATTCCAAGTAAAACAAATGAATTACAATACCGATGTAAGGAATAAGGTTCTCATATCCTTGGGGATGTTGGTGGAAAATGAAAACAAGCACTATGTATCAATCACGCTTAATAAAAAGTTGTGTACTACTTGAGTTTCATGGATATATAATTTTGTAATTTGAAGTTAAGGTGTGAATTTATATTAAGGTGTGTGATTATCCCGTCGCATTAAATCCCTCTTAATCTCTTCAATGTTCCCATCTAACGATAGACTAATGGTGTATATCCATAATAATCTTTTTTCATTCGCTAAAAGGTGCTCCCCAACTTATCATTACAAAGCATAGATACAATCTTTTGTATTCTTGAGTATTATTGCCCAATGCAACTGTCCTCGAAGTCTTAGAGCCCCTTTGATTTATGACGCTTGCATCATATCCACCATAAGCTTGGCAATATCAACTTTCCCAAAATGCAAAGCTACATAAAATGGCCTCATATCACCAAGCATTACTTTAGGAAATGAACTAAGACCCAAACGATAATAAGGAACGGAGGAAGATTAAAGTCGCTGGGTGACATTGCTTCAATTCAAATGCCCATTCTTCAAAAGCACGCCACACAAAAAATTCCTCTTCTTTCTGGATGAAGCAAAGAACTGTGAATTCCTCACATAAAATGTGTTGATGATCAAAAAAGTATGAACAAAGGTTTCTCCTTCCATCCGCTGGACAATTTGATTTTATTATTGAGAAGTGCTTGAACAACGCTCGATTTGGGTTCCCTTTGATTGCAAACCAATGCATGGCAGTCATATCAAGATTGTCCTTCTTATTCAAGAAGTTTAGTAACTCTTCCTCTTCAACATGAACAACAAAAGATTTTATTTCCTAATGACCCACTAACATCTTCTTTTGGTGCATAACCCGGCAATGAATGAAGCAACTTAGCACCATACTTGATCTTTTTTTGGTTCTTCCTTAAAATCAAATTCGTAACAAAGATTTTGCTTTTGGGTTTAAGATTTGCAGCAGAAAATGGCTTCTAAGCATGAGAACTTGCCGTAGTATTCTCAAATTCCGGTTTAATATTGTCAGCAGTTTCAACAATTTGGGTCCTTAAAAAATCAGCGGCAGGGACCGGATTTTCATTTGGGGAGTTGCAGATAAGGATAGGAAGAATTTTGTCCGAGAATAGCTTAATGAGCAAGAGGTTAGTTTCTTTGAGCATTTGGGGTTAATTGTTGGAACAAATCTGCGTAAGAAGAGATGACAATGAGTGAACTAAGAAATTTTAAGCTCAGTGGTCAGATTCCAAAACCCCAACATGTCCGGGTTCTCATAGCTTTGCACAAATCGTCATAGCTCTCTTCATCAAGGTATTTTGATCAAAGGCAGACTCACTGACCTCTTATCTCTATAGCCAATGCTCAGAACAGGGCGCAGAACATGGCCCTTTTTTTCATTTTTCATCATTTTTTCTTAAAGCCCCTATCCCTCCGAAATACGTGGTGGGAACCAACCGAATATGCCAAAAGCATCTTACCTATAAGAATTATATATGTTAAGATATTGGTAAGGAGAGTACACAAATTTATTTTTTACATTGGGAAGTATTTTTCAAAGCTTTAACGATTACACTAGAAAGATTAGAAATCCAAAATGAGAACGAGAAGAAGACGAGTCCAATTTTTCCCGCCGATTTTTGCCGCCCTAACTTCTTCTTTACTTTCTCTGCTCCGGAATATATGATCTCGCCATCACGATCGTTATTAAGTCAGGTACTCTGCTCCGGAATGCATGATCTCGCCATCACGTTCGCTTTAAGTCAGGTAAATTATGCATGTTAACACTAGAGTTGTCCCTTGATGAACCCAAATGGGTTCATTCATACACTTTTTTTGAAATTCTATTATAGCTCCGAGATAAAGAATTTGTCTACATACTCACAATATGTTGTCCTCCATGAGTGTACATTTAAGGAAAAATTTATGAAAAATATAGAAAGCTTCTATTACCAAACATAATGTGGCGCCGAATGCAAAGGGGTCAAGTTTATTCTCAAAGTCTTTAACATTTCTCACATTATTTTGCAATTGTGATTTTTCCTAGGAATTCTAATTCCTCCATCTTGTAAATCATGATATGAGAAATCTATCACAAGAAGAATTAGAAAAATCTATGGTAGAATTTTTGAGAAATAATTCCTTAAAGTTTGAAGTTCAGAAGTTCTTTATGGACCCAGTTAGGTCCCCTGAGGGTCAAAATTTTGAAAATTCATAGTATTACTCCACTTTTTGAAAAAATGAAATCCATTTAGCAAGACGTGTAATAGTTAGTATCTATTCCCATTGAAAAATAATAGTACCTTCATATGCTTATTCTATTTCAAATATCATGGATATGAAATGTTTCCTGGATGTCTGTTTTTCAGAAATTCCTTAGGGACCTGACTGGGTCTTTCAAGGATTGAAATTATGATTTGCTCATTGATACATCAAATTTTTATGAAATCACATGAAATTTGAAAAATGAATAGCATTTGTAGGCTACATTCATAGAAAATTAATCTTATTTTGAAATTTGTATTCCATGTTGAGTGTCATGGGATTATATCATATCATCGAAACCATTGAATTGAGTGTATTTCAAGGTGCGATTGTGCCGAACTTGTGAAGATTTTTATTTTGTCATTGAAAATGGTGGTACAACTTCGAGTTAATCTTACATTTCAGGTGTTCATATTTAAAATATCATAAGTATCATGAAGAACTAGTCCCTAATATGGAGAAGGGATTGAGAGACCCATACGGGTTGATGAACCCAAACAGGTCCCTGAGACAACTCTAGTGTTAAGTCTTTTTCGTTTCTTTGTTCTGAGGTTTCTGCAGAATCCGAGGTTTCTCAGATTAATCGCAAAAGTTGCAGCGTTTTGTGTCCCAAAATTTCACTAGGTATTTTTACATTTTTCCTTTGAATTTTAGATTTTTTTTTTCAAAACCTTGATACATCATTAGGCTTATATCCTTGTAATCCTTCTGACTGTTTTCAATCCAGCAAAACAACCGCATGTTGTGACTAATAAGGTTATTGTTGAGATGATGACAATTGGGATGAGCAATGTGAAGACTTTAAGTTAAGTAAGCTGACATGCTATTTGATAGAATAAAATAGAATGTATTTTTATCGTAGAACAATAGTAGGAGTAGTGAAATGTCTAGTTAATAGAATCTAACAAGAAGTGTTACGACCTAGATTTCAAGATCCATCATATTCATCCAGCAGCTTCTTCATAGATTTCAAGACATGAAGGTATACTGTTATTTCAATCCTTCTAAACACATGTGGCATATTCACCTGCTTTGGCATTGCATGATGCTTTGGTTCCCAAATGAAGTTGTTTGGACCGATTCAAAACCTTAAATGTTCGTAATCATTATTTTTACTTATATTTATTACATCGCAGTTGATGCACTACTTATTCATATAATCATAACATCATGATTTCCACCTTTCCACGGTGAGGTAAGTTATTTGAAAAAGGAAATCTGAAAGAATTATTTCTTCATTTTCATCTTTAATTTACATATTGTTAACAGGCAATAAAAAGGAATTATTTGTTCGTCTTATTTTCTATTTCGATATTGTTATAAATCAGTTGCGAGACTATTAGCTGATGCATTCTAACTTAAATGCAGTGAGGCATATATAAAGGTATTGCGATTCCCTATGATGGCAGGGGCAGTTTAGGCATGAGAGCAATGTTGCGAAGATTGACTATATTTTTGTGATCAACCGTATTCAACAATCTCTGCATCCTAGGTTCATAACTATTGCAAAGGGCTTGTAATCCAGGAGCCACTAGAAGAGGAGGACCATTTGGATAAGGACGGTCATGACAGGAGGCCATCTGATAATGAGGACTATGCATATGTTGAAAATATACAGACCTGAAAATGATATTAGCAATTCAACAAGGAAGATTATTAATCTTGTTGTAACATGTAATATAGAAAAATATTTAGATCAGGACATCATTGACTTTTAGTATTAAATGTCTCTTTTTAGCAATGTACTATAGAATTTTGTACATTTGTATGGTTTTTGTAAGCAACGGAAATTTGCTACATATCTTATGGTTTTGTAGATCTTTATACAATACTAAAGTAGTAATATACGTGGGCAATGTTCTTGAGTTCATAAGACTTAAATTTGCAACTTAATTGGTCCTCCATTTAATTTATTAATACGACCAAAAAGGGAGGGAGATCAATTAAAATTGACTCTAATTGTGGCTCTTTGACTGACTCTAATTCTAATGCAATTTGGACACTATTTCTGCCTCTCAAACTGATGCTAGGGCTGCATATATTCTCGACTTTTAATTGTGTGATGGTAGAATTGACTCTAATTCTAACATAATGGTTGACTCTAATTGTGACTCTATCTTCTCGACTCTTAATTGTGATGGTAGAGTTAACTCTAAATCTAACACTAAGATTGACTCTAATTCTGACACTATTTGTGATGGTAGAGTTGACTCTAATTCTCACACTATGATTGACTCTAATTATGACTCTGTATATCCGGCTAAATTCGACGCTAATTCTCGACCTTTAAACTAATGAGCTTAGAGTTCTAGCATCTAGCACGGCAATAACGCGTTAGTTTAAGGGTTTTTTTCTATTTTTTCCTCATTCAAGTTTATAACTAAGGTCCCACTCTAATACCATCTCCCTCTTGTAGTGATATGTTAACATATAGTGACTTTTTATCAAGTTACTAAAAACTTGCAATATGAAATTTGTCCCAAAATCAAGACATTTAATTGAATGATGGTTATACCCAACCGCATAATTACACACATTACCCGGAAGCACCTTCAAGGGAATAGAGTCAAACAAGGGGAGGGGCGGTCGGCTAGGCCCATAATGCAGCACTTACCTCAATTCAAGAATGCCCGAGGCCAAGGAGAAAGTATCCAAAGAAACCCTTCACATTTTGTAAATTCTCTCTCCTGCCACCAAGAAGAGGAAAAGTGTCATCTCGAAACCGGGTTAATAACTGGCTACCATCCTGCATCCGAAGCCCATCCACCACTCCCTCCTCCATTGTAGACAAAAACAACTGAGACAGTGCCTCCGCCACAATCGTAAACAAAAACAGTGCCAAAGGGCTGGCACACCACCGTAGCTCGTGCTGAGCTATGCAGCTTCATGACTGTCTCTGTAAAGCGTGCGTGGACCACAGCCCAACGCTAACATCATGGCAGACAAGAACTCCCAACGGACACTATCGTAAGCTTTGGCAAAGTCAAGCTTAAGATAGGCAATGCCTTGACCTGTTCTCCTGGCCCAGTAAAGGCCCTCATAAGCTGCGGCAACATTAGTCAAAATCTTCCTCCCAGGGACAAACCTGCACCTTACTAATGGAAGAAGTCAACACCAGCTTCAACTTCTCTGCCAGGGCTTTTGCAATAATCTTATACACAGAGGACAACAAGGAGATAGGCCTCCAATCATTAATAGTAGAAGGCTGCTTAACCTTAGGAATCAAGGAAATGCATGCGGTATTCAAGATCCTATCCATTTGAGAAGACTGCAGCAACTCAAGATACACCTGGTACACAGACTTACCAGCCCACTCCCAATAAGTCTGAAAGAACTCCACAGCCCAGGACATTTTCTTGGCCATGCACATACATGCCTCCGCTAAATCCTCTCTGGAGAGCTCCTGCTCCAAGCTCTCACGCTGGTGAGGCAAAATAGATGGCTTAACAGCACCCAAAACAAGCTCCTGCATCTCCTGCTCATAGGGAAGAGTGCGTTGTGCGAAAAACCTGAGAAATGATCATGCACATACCTCTGCAAATCAGCGGGATCCTCCAAAGTCCGGCCATCAGGCAAAGCAAGGGACGCCATAGATGCTGCAGATATTTGCCTCGTTGCCTAGCTGCTCGAAAGAACACCGACGAACTTGTGTCCCCTCCTTCCAACCAGGTAGAAGCCGCTCACACGCGCCTCCTGCACCTTAACCTGCTCCAGAGCAACAATACGCTGCAACACTGCATTCTCCCTAATGCCATCAGAAGGCTGCACCCGAATCCTCTCCAACTCCTGATAGAGACCATGCAACTCCTGCCGCTCATGCTGCACACGCTGCCTACCAAAGACCTTGGCAAAACACTTCACCCTGGCCAACGCAGTCACCATACCAGACATACCCTTCAGAAATGAAAAGGTATCAAGCCACAACTCCTGGCACTAGGCCGAGAAATTCGCATCAGCCAGAAGCCGGGTGTTCAAACGGAACACCGTCCTAGAGGGCCGAGAGGCAACCGCACCCTGACTGGACAAAGCCTGAGGGTAATGATCAGAAATAGAGGTAGACAGAATGTTACCTCCTACAAGAAGAGGGCACACTATCCAGTGCGTGGGGGGAAGATAAAGCACGGGTCATGCCTAGGATACGCCCGCCCGCACTCAATCTTCCTATTACAATAGGTGAAAGACAAGTCCCTGACCTCAACCAAGGCCAACTCTGCACAACGACCACTGGTCCTCTCAAACCCATGCACAACCTCGGTTCCGCGACTAGAGCGATCCCCTACTCGCCTACCATATTGAAGTCCCCTAACAACAACCAAGTTACTCGCGAACCCACCAAGGGCTCGCGAACTTATTCCGGATCAGGGCTCCATAAAGCATCTCACAGAAGGGCTGATTAGGGGTATAAACATTAACAATCCCCTACTCTTGCCCTCCCTCCAACCACACTTAATTATTGCCCATCGACCAAAACCTCGCTTCAAGGCGAGTAATGCGTGACTGCACATCCATCCTCCAAGCAATAAGAGTACCCCCCACTAGTCCCCAGAGGAGAAGCAATAGAGGCAAACCGCCTACCAACCATATTCATGAGCCTGGACATATCACCCATGTGACACTTATGCTCCTGAATGCAAACAATATCAGGACGCAACTGCCGAAGAGCCAAAGAAACAGGGGCCCTCTTACTACTAGAGGACGGCACCCCCCGCACATTCCAACTAAAGATCACCTATTCATCCCAGAGAAGAAGTGTCCAGCCCCACATGCCTACCCACCGTGCCATCAGCCCACTCCACGTAGTCATCATCTAGAGCCGAAGGATTAATCACAAATGTGATGACCCCACAACCGCTCTACGCGACATTCCACTTCCAACACATGTTGGAAGTCCCCTAGGCACCTCCATAGAGTCATGGGCCACACTAGTCTCTACCTCCAACCCGGCTGCTCCAGCCCACTCATGCTCAAGACATACTACTACCGGACATCCCCAATGTAATCACCCGCCCTCCCCATGCCTGCCCTCGCACCTAGCCACAACCAAATCATCCTGAGCCCTCCCCCCAGCCACCACCACCCCCTAGCCCCACCATCCAATGAGCGGCCCAGCCCCCTGCCCCGCCCTCGCCCCACACCACCCCTCTCCCAACCACACATCATCTCGGTCCAACTCCCACTCACTTTGCACCATCGAGAGTCCCTCTCGGGTGTTGCTCCCGAGAATGAGGAATCCCGCCCCTGATAAGCACCCGCAACCCCTACCACATCACAAGCACCAAAGAGGACCATCAATCAGGGGTCGATGGTAGCACAATAGATGGAAACATCCGCCGGATCTCAGAGCCATTCAAAAGCTTCAATCGGAAGAGAAAATGCCAGGGACCACTACGACCGAAGAGAGGCGGGCACAGCCGCAAAGCAAAAGCAGTAGCAACACAGATCTTGGGGACCCGCATAATAGAATGAGCTAAATATACACCTGTGCCATTAGCCATAGAAACCAAGAAGTCAGGGCACCATCGATCGAGGAGGAAGATCCCGAATCGGAACCAACACGGGATTTTAATCGCCAAAGAACCGTGGACATTGCCGGAGTATAATACTGATACAACACATAAGATTCACCCAAAGTATCCACCCCCCGACTAACCAATTGCCGCACGGAAGACTCAGCCTCAAACATGATTATGAAGAAATTATTTGGTAAGAATTTCAGAGACTGATACCTGGCATAGTAGCATTACTGCCTTTCAATCTTTGACTGTCAGTACCATCAGGACCTCCTAAGATCCTACAATTCCATAGACTTTTCCAATGCATTGCTCAAGCATTTTGCAAGAAATACGTTCAGGGATTTGCAGTCAATGTTTGAAGAGCATCTTTTAAATGTTGTGATATACTTCAGGAAGTGGTTTCCTATGCACAAGTTGATCTTCTGTTTTAGATGAAATATTGATGTTTATTTAAAGGAAGATCTCTTGGCTTCTGGTTGGGCATACATGAAGAAGTATGTGATTGTACGTTGTGATATGTAAGTCATATTACCTGTGCTCTATGTGCAAAAGCCATTTCAGTGGTTCAGTGTAAGTAGTCTATTTTGCCAATCGGTAGTGTCTCATATTCCCGCACTCGTAGAATGATCATTTGTCAAACACAAATATTCTCCTTTCAACATCATGTTGTTTTCGGTCTAACCAATTTGAACTTGGCACAGGAATTAAGCCATACTGATGAACATTGTTAATCCTAAGCAGCAGTTATTGTTGCACATAATGGACTAGGGTCATTGAACACCCTAAGCAAGGATAAGAGCTATAAAACGGACAAGAATGATCAAAGAATGCAATGCTCTATAATTTATAAAAACAAGAGATCACAATAGTATTTCAAATACAATGCGAAAAATAAATTGCCACATGTTTGCATCTGAACTGTGTCTGGTGTCTTAGTTGGAACCCACGTTGACACAATGTGAATTGGAAAAATTCATCCTCGCTTTTAACACAATTTGCCCCACTTTCCTCAAAATACTTATATATTGTTCCTGTTTTATTTATCCAGATGGTTCTGTTGATACCCTATTCCACGTTGATACTTGATACCCTATTCCACGTTTTTTAGCTACCATTCCCATGTGTTCAATATTTCATGGGCTCAATATTCCATGTTTCAAAGTTACAATTAGCTTCTTAAAATTCAAGTTATAGGATGGTTGCATTTAGCTTATACAGACATTATTAAAAAAAAAAGGGACTAATTTATTACTATATTCTATGCGCTTTTGCATGTTAATTGAGACCTTAATCGCTATTTGTTTGCTTTTTCCTTGAATGTGTTCAATACCTTTTAGGGTTTTAGGTTTCTAAGATGGTTTAATAAAAATTGTAGTGAGCTTGGAGTCGGAGCTTTTTGCATTGAGCTAGAGTTTCATGGAGGTTGGAGCCGGAGGTTGAGCTCTATCAAGTTATGTCTTTGAGTTTTTATTTCCTTTCGGTCTATCTACTTTGCATTATTAAATCCTCAATTCAACCTCCAACGATCCATTCCCTCTTTCTCTTTTCCTCTTTGTAGAAAGTACTTTGATTTCTTCATGAGTTTCGTCATGTGTTACAGAAAAAGATTTGAGACAAAAGATCTGTGTCAGGTTTGCATCCTAGGTTTAACTTGACTCGGACATATTTTCTACATTTTTGGTTTGTCCCCTTTTTTTTTTTTCTTCACCGAAGGGTAACGCCCTTCTTAATCTTACCGACTAATAATCTGGATGGATCGTGCTCCACTTTCCATCATTCTTTCAACTTCAAAATGTGGAAGCAAGCAGGCAGACCTTCATCCTGAAAACGATTCTTTATTTGAAATCTTAATCTAAGCTATTTTACATGTAGATTTTGTGATGGTTTGATGTTAGCATTTCATTGAATGCTAATTAGCAAAGGTTTCAAGTTGCTCAAGTCTAGCACTAATCATTTACTTCCCAACAAAAAGTATCAAAGAATTTTTGTGATACCGGTTGGTTGCCATAGATCTCAATACAGGTTGAATGCTCGGGTCTTCGGGTCTTTAGAAAGTTGTGTGTAGCTATTTCAAATTCTATAAACAAGATGTTGTTCTACAAATGGTAATCATGTTGTATATAGCATATGTGGAGAAAGTCATGCAAGAAGTAGAAATTTTGAACATCTATTAAATTTAAACACGACGCAGAACAATGTGATGCCATGAGGGCTTGGTCCTAACAATAGTGATGCACACTTCGCATTTATTTAAAAGAGATGGGGAGAGAGGACCATTTATCTGCATTTCAACATTCTGATGAAGATAGTAGTAAGAATTTGTGATTTATTCTTACTCAAGAATCTTATTGTTGCTTCAATAATTTGTTTAAGTTTGTCATGTTGAATTTGCAACGTCTAGAGTATTAAATTGCAATTACATCACTTATGGAATGCATTGTATTTACTTATTTGATAGTTTTTCTTTATAATTCCATTGGATTGAACTTTAGTTTAAGATATTATATTTAGGACATCACTTCCTAAAACTATGTGAGGATTGGACATCTCATTTTAAACATTATGGCTTAGTCCATAACGTGAAAGGGTTGCTAAAGACTATAACATTTGAAACTAATTATAAGCCTTGATGGCGTACAAAGTTTTGAAATGACCAAAAACTAATTATAAGCCTTGATGGCGCACAAAGTTTTGAAATGACCAAAATTGTTCTCTACTTTAGTGGTTATATACATCAAAATGCGATAAAGTTTTGAAATGACCAAAATTGTTCTCTACTTTAGTGGTTATATACATCAAAATGCGATAATGCCAGTGGAAAAACATATCACGAAATTTGGTCTGCATTTTGTTCTTTTTGTCACCCTCTTTTACATGGTTCAATATATCTATTGTTTGGTATGTATTTGGATGCAATATCTTCTTAGTTAAACAAAGGTTGGAAAACCCTCTAGACAATTCCCAAAACATTGAATTTTGAATATTGCATTTTAAACAAATTCAAACAGCAATTTCCATTTATAAGTCGTATTTAATTAAAGTGGGACTCATTCCATTCCCATTTTTTTTCGGAACCCTGTTAATTTACATAAAAAGAAGCACCTCGACCCGAAAACTATCCTTAATTCGAATTTTTGAATAAAACTCAGATTCCAAATTTTGCCGCAGCTTTCCCCGGTTAGCGAAATCGAGAACAAGAACAATGCAATCAAAACAAAGGAAATTCATTAAAGATTGAAACCAAAGAACTAGTTGAAAAAGAATTTTTATTAATAAATGGAATAGGTACAATGTATTTTACATCTGGACGCAGAGACCATGGCGGTCTTGTCACACCACAGCTTACATCATCTTGGTAGGTGGTCCACCTTAGGGGATTAACTAGCGGCGCTTCTCATCACTGACCGTAAGCCTTGGGGGGCACCTCAAGAGTGTGGAATGCCTCACGTGGAGGTGCCTCCGAGCTACCGGCCGATTGGCCCAATCGACTTCTCGCCTCCCCAGCCTTTCATCGAATATGCTCCTTCCCCAACCTCCGGGGATGTTATGCAATGCTTGCAAGATGCTTTTGAGCTTCCCCGGACTTTCTCTTTGTTCTTCGCTCTTCTTTATCCCCTTGGGTGTAGCGAAAGTAAACTCAATTACGAGCAACCTTATCCTAGAGGCCGGGCAAGAGTGTAGCGTGACCGGGTCTCACGAGCTGTAACGGTTTCTTTCGCTTTGAGCGGGATCTGTGTCCGCCTCGCAGTCCTCGCGGATGCCTGAGCGGATCTGGTTCGCCGTCGGATCTGCGTGCCTCGAACCACCTGGAGCAAGGAGAGTATGATTAACAATTACGGTGCCATTAGTCAAAAACGAAGAAAAGAATGTTGAAATCAAATTACAATGGAGGACATTCATTCCATACGACGGGGAAGTAGTGTCTTTTCTCACTGAAGTCGAGAAAGGCCCATAAAAGTGAAAGTACAACCATTCTCATTAGAATATGGTTGCATCCAATCACACACGGAAGCATACAAATGGTTTCATTAACGAAAGAATAGTGTTCTTTCATTTCGAAGTCGAAAAGGCCCGTGAAACGCAATGTACAAGCATTATTATAATAGTTTGTGGCTGCATCCAGTCACACAATCAAACATACAAATGGTCTCATGAACAAGATAAGCATGCCTTTCTCACTCGTGAGTCGAGAAAGGCAAAAAAACTCAATATACAAGTATATTCATTACAAAATGTTCAATACATGTGTTCACGCTTGTTTACAATATTCACACAATTTGACTATCCAAAGCGTAGGTCACTCTTCTTGTTCACCAAAATATTTTGTCGTCCATAGCTTTCATGATCGCCTTTGCTCTCTGGATCGGGTTCCGTGAGGCTCCTGGATAGTTCGTAAGCAATATCGGCGACAAGAATGGCAAAGCGGATTCGCCAAGAAGACAGACACAACCAAGGACAACCACCTATCCGCCTCATATTCTTCGTGTCGATATGGCTTAACAATGATTGTATTTTGCGCTGCTATGATAGCACTTGTAGGCGAGTCGCCTATGATCGCTGTTGTGTTTGCCATAGTCCCGAATTGCTCATAAACCCCGCCCAAATTTTTCACCATTATAGGCTTCCCTTTGTGATGGCCGGATCGAGGTCCCAACATGCTCGAATTTTTCGCCTTCCCCAAACGAACTTGAACTTCAAAACTGAAATGCCGAAACACCAAGAACATTGACAATATTTTTTCTTTGCCATACAAGACCATATGCCCACTTCGAATCCCCTCAATGCACCATTCAATAATTTCCTTAGCTCTAGGCCCTGATACACTATTTTATGCCTGCTCGGGTCGAGATCTCGAGGTGTTAATCTCGGGACGCCTTTTTATCGTGGTATACTGCAGCCTAATACCCATTGACGCCAAATATTACAAGCTTGGCGACCAAATGATCCCGCTTGGAGTTTGGCTCACCATATATCCGGGTTCATCGGGATCCAAATGCGGGATCATTATCATTTCAGGTCCTTTTTTCGGGCCGGAGCAAGGTCTTGCTCGATTGTCTTTTTGTCCTTTTCATTCTCCTCCTCGCGACGCGGAACCGCTGCCCAATGACAATGATCCGAGTCGTTGACCGAATTCCCCAAATGATGACATCAGTGATCCGGCCGAAAGGAATGAGTTTTCTTCGCGAGTCGAGAATGAAAAGAAAAGGTATTGAAAGGAAACGAGTTTTCTCCCGCGAGTCGAGAAACACGGATAGAGCAAAGTAAACTCACCTCAATCTCGTGTTTTCAAGAATGTGTTCGGCAAAGATTCGGTCCAAACCTTCGACATTCTCGCCTCACAGCCTTTGTCTCCCTCGCCCCGCCGCCTTTATCGCTTCCATTTGTCTTCCTCCCCTTGAAATGCTCGCATGAAGCGCATCCGTGTATGACCGAATGGTTTCAACCATGTCCTTATTTCCAACCACGGATATAGGTTTCATTCCAAATAGCATAGCCCCCTGAGAGAACAGGCCATTCATGTACCACTCGCATACAATTTGATCTTCCTCGACCAAGCTGGTTATGAAGTACTTGATAACTCTTGGCCGGATAGGAATTCTATGTATAGGACCTGTCGCACCATCTTTGCTGACCTTGTCCATCGATGGAACATCCTCCATAAATCTGCCCCCCTTCCAGGGTTCCATCTGCTCTTGAGAGATCATGAACTTGTCGAGATAATGATGCTCGCTAGACCACCACTTATCCGTCTCAAATCACGATCTTGAAATCAAAACCAAAACTATGTTGGCAAAGCTTGGTGCCTTCGGGCAAGCCAAGTCCCACTCATGATCAAGTTCGTGATATGGAGTGCATGATCTTGTTGGTGAAGTTAATATCACCGCTGCCCATTGGGAGACAAAGCAGCTTGTCCGATTGTCCCCAAGATGCAAAAAGACAAGGAAACCGAAAAGTATCCGTGTCGGTCATGTCCGTATTACGCCTTGTACCACCGCTTCTATGTCAGCTTTGTCATAAAAAAAGGGTGGGGTCTTCGATCATATTGATGGCAAATAGTGCCACGGGTCCAGTGTGCCGCCCCGCACCACCAAACTCCCTTTGTGTCCCAAAGTTACCGTAAATGGGGGAGCTATCGCTCCCTTTAAAATGGGACCACCCCGAATCCAAGCTTCCTTCACCAATTGCCATCGATGCGCTCGTGGAAAGGAAGGGTTTTGACGCTACGCCAGCTTGGTGTTGATGTAGGGTTGACATAGACGGTTCAATTCCTTCATGTCTTCCTCATCAAGGGCAGCCTTTTCCTTGTAATAATCAAAATCATGGTATTCATTAGATGCAACGCTGCGTAACTCCGCGGATGCCTTCTTCTAACGCCATCCGCCGCTTTAGGACTGTGGGCATAATCCTTTGCGCCCCGCAATTTAGAACTCCTGGTCTTCCTTAGTAGGATTGTTCCTTCCAAGATTTTGCCTTGTAGGTCAAGCGTTTCTTTGTCCGGCAGTGCCCCAGTGATCCTCTTCATGAACTGCTTGTCAAACAACTTGGGGTCCGGCCCGCTTTGGAAATTCTCCATTGCTGTCCTTCAGCCTTGCCTCTTGTCCATTGAGCCCCATATCTCACCCATTTCTCCCCACCCCAGCCTCGGTGCTAAGAATGAGGTCATATTGGTCCGAGAGAGACTCCTTTTTCCTTGGTGTTCTCTTCTTCTCCTCTTCTTCCTCTCCCTCATCATCTTCCTGTCCCCTCCAAGCCAGAATATATTCAGATAGTTTCAAAGGTCTTCCACTTATCCCAGGGAGCCTGTTTCTTTAGGGCCGAGGACAACCCAATGCTTTCCAATCGCTGTTTGGGGCATGTATGATCTGGTCGTGATAAGGGCCGCATTCACCAATGTACCAAATGTCGAGCATGAAAGTATCTACAAACACCCTAATGAATGAATAGTAGCTCTCGTTTTTCGAATTCGCGAAGTCGAAAGTCCCCTTCTTTACTTATTCGTTTTCTCGACTCATGAAGTCGAAAGAAAGCTCGCATCCTTTGATTTTCTCAGAAGTTACTTGGCGACTTCGCGAAAGTCGTGAAACCCCAGCTGATAACGGAAAACGCCAGATGGCTTTTCTCACTCCGCGAGTCGAGAAAGTCCTTTTGAATGTCTAATTTCTTTTACTTATCTGGGTTTTCTCGACTCGCGAGTCGAGAAAGCTCTGCATCCTTTGATTTTCTGTGTTACCCTGGCTTTCTCGACTCGCGAGTCGAGAAACCCCAGTGATAATCGGCAAATGTTAGGATTCAGAGAGTTATTTACCTTACGTAGCTCGCACTCGCTGCTATTGTGTTCTGGCAGTATAATGCTTTGGGCCGTTGCCGGGCGCTCCGCCGAAAGAACTCGTGACTCTCGCTTTGCATATCTATCCTTGATCCTTTATGCACCTCCTTCTCCGGCTCCCTGTAATACTTTTTGCGCCGCCCTAATCAATCGCCGACCGCCTACAACCCGAACCGATGTCCTTTTCCTTCGTGATCTTCCTCGAAATTTCCAAATTAACAACTCAACGGCCGATGCACAAAAGGTATGACATCCGCAGTATTGATCTGAATAGATGCGTCGCACCATCGTTCGGTAATCTCCGGCCATGTGTGCCGGATTAAATTCCCCTGCGGGTTGAACAAGACGGCATCTCCCGCGGCAAACCTTCGTAAATGCCTAATGTCCAAAGAAGCAGTTTGTGTGTGATATTCTAACGGATAATACCGGCCCGGCCGCCCATTTTCTCAGGCCCCCTCTCTCAGGAAATCCCCGATCCGATCATCCGGATCCATTAATTGGGAGTCGAACCATATCTTCGCCTCCTTCGCCTATCCCGATTCCTCCCGTGTGGTGTCATCATCCCCATCTTTGTTTTTTGGTGGACTTTTTTGTGTATGAACCACAACTTCATTCCCCACCAGAGTGTTGTAGAGTCTTCAAGACAGAGAAGTGAAGCTCCCATTATTGAAATAGTTTTTTCCCGACTGAAATCTCCATACCAAGCTCCCCGGATGTTGGGTTCCGCCTCCTTCATCCCTTTCCGGATCCTTCCACCCAAGGTTCTCGACAATTTAAAAGGCCGGCCTTTTTTCGTGCCCTTTAGCCTTGCTCATGGAAGAGTGAGAATAATTTGAAACCGCTAATTTTTTTGGTGTGATAGAACTTACTCTTCCGGCAGTCCTCGATATGTAGTGTTAAATGCTTTGAATCAAGCGAGACCGAGAGCACAACACCGATTTTCTTGTACTTGTCTCCGAGCTCTTCTTGTCCCTTTGGTGTAGAAACAGATCTTTCTCCTTCCCACTTGTCGATACCTCGACATACCACCAAGAATGCTCTTTGCTTCAAGAAGCTGTCTCCAAGTCCCTCGATGACGAAGAATGGAGTTCGCCGGATCACCAAGTGAGTCCGAGGTGAATGCTGCAAGAAGAAAGGATGGATCGGTTAAGGTATTCCGGACAAAGAAAAACCTCGTGAGCTCACCTCGGTGTTTGTCTTCTTCTTCTTGTGCTTGCCTTTGGTAGAAGCATCCTCCCGGCCTGCCTACGCTTCTTGGGCGGAGTCATGTTCAGATGCCCTCTCATCCTCTTCGACCCCTCAGAAATTAAGTCTCCTCCGCGTTGTGAGTTTTAGGACTGCATGTAAAAAGATCGGGCGTGTTCTTTAATTTGAAGTTAAGGACATGCAATCATTTATGAAAAGAAGCTGGCTAAGGGTACAAAGACGGTCGGCTTTTAGCCCGCCAAACACTATTTCGAAATTTAATCACATCAAGGGACTAAGTGAGCGAGCGTGGTTTATCTTCCCCTCAAGGCATTGGGGACCTCGAGTTCGAGGGGAGCATCGACCGTTAGCGACTTCGGAATGGCGCCCAGCGACGCCGGTAAGCTGCCAACGGCGCCTTTGCATATGTGTTTTCCCCGACCGCGTCCCTATTGCAAGCGCTTGATTTGATCGATGAGCACGGAGCTAAGGTAGGAAGTGGAGAGGAGCCGCTTATTACCTGAACTCTACACCGCGCGCATGGAATCCGGGGATAATGAGAATCGCAGTGATACAAGTATTAGATGCGAATACACTCTTGAAGAGACCGCATGAAGAAGCAAAGACTCTAGGTGAGGTGCGGGATCCGTGATACAAAGGGCTCAAGGAATTACCGCGTGAAGAGGTGAGTTTGAAGATGCCTATGTTATTTCGCTTGTAGAACATGCCGTATGTGTTTAAATAATGGAACTGCCGATAAGTTCGACGGATTCATCGCTTTCCTTGTCCAGCATTTTTCACCTTCGAGATGATTTACTCTCGGGTTGAGATGCTCAAGAAGGAAACAATGGATCGGGGGTAAAGAACAGCCCGCTTTAGGTGTGTTTTTCATGGACTGCTTACTTGGAATGTTGTACATAGATCAGGCTAGACTAAGGCCCGTGGAGATGCGGTTCAAATGCATCCTCTTGTAGTTAGTTCCGAGGGGCTCCACCGTCCGAACCACTCCTCTTCGCAATATTCGAGGAAGATGGTTCAAGGAGAGTGGCTCGCATTATGCTAGAGGCACTTGGGGGACTAAAAAACAGGAGAATAGAAAGTGCAAGACTTGTAGAGAATGCAAGCCTTGGCTTCCTCTCTCGTGGTTTCCCCCTGGTTAGTTGTAGAGGCCTCCACCCAGTCCGAGCCCCTCCCTTCGCAATACTTGACGAAGATGGTTCAAGGAGAGTGACTCGACCGGGTCGAGGCCACCGCTACCATACACAGAATTGGTCGGTTATGATTCTCGACTTAAGCAGCCGAGAATGCGATCATATCGCCGTTTCCACATTTCGACGCAAGTCGAGAATGCTTCACATCCAGAACTCTAAGTAGTACACAATGAGTGCCTGTTGGTTAAGGCATTCCATCACAGGCGAATGCGCATGCAAGAAGCTCTATGGTTTCGCGGCAGAGTTGGCTTTGCAGGAACATTTTGACGCATTAGAATGCCTTAGCCATCGAGAACTCCTACGATGGTACACATGGAGTGCCGTTGGGTAAGGCATTCCCATCACCCGAGAATGCATACAAAGAAGCTCGGGGTTTCCCTCTAGGTTGGCTAGTTGGCCCGCAGACCAAAAAAACAACTTCCCTGCAATGTCCGAGGAAGATAGAAGGAGAGTTGTTAAGACCGGCTCAAGCGCCAGCTCTAGAGTGCGGTAGCAGGCGGCGTTTCTCGACTCAAGTCGAAAAGCCGAGAAAGCCGCCAAAGACTCCACCTAATCAGAGCCCATCCTTCTTACAATATTCCTCGGATTTAAGATGGTTCAAGGAGACGGCCTTTGATTGGGTAGAGGCCACCGCATCCAATACGTGAGAATTGCCGTTAAGATCTGGCCTGGCAGACAAAGGAAACCACTTCCTTCGCAATGTCCGAGGAAGATAGAAGGAGAGTGGTTAAGACGCTCTCACAGGCCAGCTCTAGAGTGCACTAGGAGCCCGCGCTTTCTTTGACTCACGAAGTCGCAGTAAGCGGCCAGCAACTGCGGTTGTCGCTGAGCTCCACCCACGGAGCCGGGCCCCTCTTCGCACATTCATGAGCATGGTTCAAAGGAGAGGGGCTCGATCGCGGAGTCACCATGACGACAAAGAGCCATTGGCAGATTACATTTCCTCACTCACGAAGTCGAAGGCTGCAGGGTTCTAAAGAATGTGAAGACATTGGGTAGCCGCGGTATCCAATCGCGAAGTCGAATCTCATCCCGCCAACAAATCTGTGTACACCTCTTCTCGCCATGAAAGTCGGGGAAGTTCTCACTCGGGGCGCAGTGAGAAGAAGGCCCGCATTTCCCCGACCGCTGGCAAGCTGAAGTATTCCCAACTTCGCCACTCCCTTCTGCATGTCTCCTGCAGTGGATTTGCCGTGGAGTTAGAAATGGAGATTCCGTGAAGCAATTCCTATTCTTAGTTCTTGGCTGGGAGAAAGACATTCCTAGTTATGTTCTCGCTAATGCTCGCAATATCTTAGTTCCTAACACCACCTCGATGATTTCTATCTCGGTTGCTTGCTACTACTCTAACCACTATTCTCACTTGTGCCCGTACAATGTATTCAATTCAACCACAAGCAAGAAAAAGATAACAAAAACAGTAAAACAATACAAAGGGGAAACAGATAACAAAGAGATTAGTTTGATCAATGAGAAAAACAGAGAACAAGTGGAGAAGAGTACAGAGAAAAGCTGGAGAACAAGATGCAGAAATGAGATTAAAAAGGGTATGATATTACAAAAACATACCTCGAAGATTTGTTTGATGAGGAGGAGGCTTCGAAGTTCGCCTTCCATGTGGGTATAGTCGTTGGCAAAGCGTGAATAAGGATTTCTGGGCCGAAATTGTATCGGGATCAATAAGAGCCTCTAACAAATGTAATATAAGTAAAAATGCACTAAAGGACTTACGTAAAAAAAAAAGCAGCACTAAAAGGGCCTCACTTTCTTCTCAGAAAGGTGAATCTTCCTCGCCGAACAATGAATCTGGCAGAACTTCGGCGCACTGAAGCGCCTTGATCCGTCGACCAAGCTCATGTCATAAGATGGCCTTTGAATCGCTTCGGTTCGATCGATCGCCTAAATCGTAAAGCTGGCCCTAAGGAAACAGGGAGGATGAGTGATCAGAGAAAACAGGGGAGGAAGAATGGTCGGGGAGAGGAAGAGGGTGCAAGCACTGGCCGCACCCGAACCCTCGTGAAAGTGCAATAATAAAACCATTGTCACGCAGGGCCATGCCCTCCATGACGACGGCAAGCAGTGATTGTCGACATGGCCACGGTTTCAGCCTCAAGAGGCTTTACGTGGACATGACAAGATATGAAAGGGTAGGTTATATGTTTATATATGTTATCTTATGTATTTAATAAGGTTTCAATGGTTGAATAGTTTCAATGGTTATATATGTTTACAATGTTTACATATGGTTTAGAATGAGTGTGGTTGTATGCTTTAATATGGTTATATGATTTTAGTTAATATGGTTGTATGATTTTAGTTAATATGGTTGTATGATATAATATGATTATATTTAATATGTTTGTATGGTTTTATATGGTTCATATGGTCATATTTGTGGTGTTTGGGGCTATATGGTTTTAATGTGAGCTTTTTCATTCAGGAACATGTGAGATGAGTAAAATGGAGCCAGGAAGTCCAAAGGAGGCCATTGCCCTAGGCTCCAATGGAGGAAGATGGGTTGCCTTTTGTTGCACCCTTGCAAACTGCATCAGTATTTGCAGAGGGTATAATAACCTAGCTGATCCATTTGATAGTGTGAATGATGAGAGGCTGGGAGATGAACATCTTGGAGTTGGCATTGTGAAGCTTCTTATCGGTTGATACAATCATGCCCCTGTGGAAGCTCTAGTGATTGCATTGTGTGCTCGGGGGTCAGCGGAGTCCCAAGCTTCCGGTTGAGATGGCCAATTAGATATATTACACACAAGAATGGTGATACTCTAGATTGCCCTACTGAACTACACACCCCAAGGCCCACCCAAGGTCATGTGGAAGATTTGGTGGTCGATGAGCATCCTTTGATCACAAGGAAGAGACGCTATGTCTTTCATAAAAGGCAGCCAAAGGTGCCCAAGAAGCCTAGAAGTGACAAATATTTAGAAAGGATGGAAAGTATGGCACCAACCAAAGAAAACCTGGAGGCAATTAGGGGACAAGAGTGTTGCAACCTAGATTGCACAAAGGCAGATACAATGTGGATGACCTCGTCGGGAGATAAGGTCCCAATACATTGGACAACTTCAAAAGATAGGATTAATTTCATTTACTCCTTGTGTAGGAATTCCAGCTATGATGAAAACACAGGACGGCTACTATATCAATTGAGGGGCATGAAGGTATGTATGAGAGCATTGAGATGGATTCTTGGGGTGAGCAAGTCTTCATTTTACAGATACTGGGAGCAGGTTAGAAAAGGGCACACTTTGTTCCAACATGGTAATGCACTCACTTTGAAAACTAGAGCAAATACTCTAAAGGCCATTCTGCAGCCTTGAGAGCTTTGTGAGATACATGTCTCAATCTATGCCTCACAAGTCGAAGGTGAACGAGCACCTGTGCGAGTGGTGCAAAGAGTGTTGCCACAACACTATATCCGTAAGGAGTGCCTTAAGGAGGTCAACTCCATCCTAGAAACCACCGGAGGTAGGCCTCTTTCTCAATCACATTTTCAAGAAGTTATGGAGCACTCACTTCTCGGACGTGAGTGTCCTACAACACATGCCATTCTCAAAGTGCAACACTTGCATTCAACTCAAGGATACACTTGCATCAACTGCAATAGAGAAAGAAAGAATGGCAATTAGGGAGCAATTTGCAGATCACCAAAGGGACCAAATGATAATGATAATGATAATGATAATGATATTAATCAAGCCATTTTTAGGCCCCCAGGCCTCTATGGCATAATACATCAAAATAAGTCACTTATCTCAAAGCACCATCTGCGTGTCAAAGTCAGACATTAAATTAAATAACTCCATGATATCGCCTCTTTCAGACCAAACATCTCTAATATACGAGCTTAAGACTTGCGCAGGTAGTCTCCAAAGCTCACTCAATGTAGCTGCATGGATACCATGGCTGGCCCTAACATGCTCATAAGAAGCACATTCTAGAAAGGTATGTTGCTTTCGGTTTCAACCAATCGGATCTAAACAACCCAAGCAATATCTCTCGTGGATGTAGTGGCCCACCGTTTCTATATGCAAGGCATGTGATGACAGCCTTTAATCGAAAATCAACATACGATTTTTCACCTTACATATGATAGCAAATAAGGTTGTTCTTCATAAGCATCCAGCCCATTTATTTCTTCCATATAAAATCGTTTCTTCACATCTCCTTCAGGATCAAGTCTCCACAACTTATCCAACACCCTGATCTTCACATGCTCATAAACTTCTTTAAAGTTCCGTGACATCGGCCATGAATCTGAGTTAAGCCACCTTGCGCACCATCTTCTGACCTCACAATACCATCCCTTGTCCCTAGATTGCTCAAGAGCAACACGGGGAAATCTATCATCATCCAAAGACAGAACCCTATTCACATATGTGATGGTTCTACACAGTGCTTCAACTTCAAGTGGAAGGAAACCAGCTTCAGCCAACAACATACTATATGGAGTTTGAGGTTTAGCTCCCAATTCACTAAGCAAAAACCTCTTTTGTACCTTTTCAATTTCACTCCAGCATTTCTGCGAGAGTCCTGGCCCCCAAACCGGGCTCCCATACAAGACTACTGACTTAACCTGCACTCCAAAGAGTAGCCTTCGTAATTTCCAATACTCAAAGTTATTCAATTTACATTGATGCAGCATACTATAAAAAGCACGCATCCCCCCTGAAGCACGTTTCCGAGCCGCAACCGTCCACCTATAGTTGTTGCTTACCTCAATTCCCAAATATTTATAGGTACTTACTTTTTCCAAAGCAAATCCTCCTATAGTAAATACTGTGTCATCTTTACCTCCAAAAACCATAACCTTTGATTTGCCTGGATTAACCTGCATCTCTTTTTCTAAACAAAACGCACTTAAGACATCAAGATGTCTTTGTAGACCACTGGGGTTTTTTGAAATAAGCACAATGTCATCAGCAAATAGCAAAATCTGTAATACATACCTACCAAGCTGAGCACCCATACCACCAAGTCTCTCCATCCAATTTTCTAACTCATCAATAAAGAGCCCAAATAATGTAGGTGAGCACGGACAACCTTGTTTCACCCCTATCGTGTTCTCCAACTTCTCATGACCTGCAAAGGGGAAAGAAAGCTCAACTAATACCTTTTTGTAAAGACAAGCAACAGCTTGTCTAAGTTCACCTGGAACCTGTAACCATTCCAGCCTCTCAACCAAATCTGCTCGTTTAGCACGATCAAATGCCTTTGTGAGGTCTATGAATGCCAAGAATCTTTTGTTACCTTGGCCCTTTCCCCCCTCTGTGATAACTCTTAGTGTGACAAGGTGATCAAGCGTAGAATGTGCTTTCCTAAAGCCTGCTTGCCCAGCAGCCCGCATATCTTTTTCGTCTGCCCAAGTGGAAATCTTATGTTCAAGCATGGCGGCAAACAACTTAGCAAATACATTGCTAACTAGAATAGTCCTGTAATTCCGCACATCATCCTGATTGCCACCCTTATGGATCGGTACCACCCTATTCAAACACCAAGCATCCGGAAAGGATCCTCTTTGAAGAGCATCATTACACAATTGGGCTAGCAGACCGTGAAGATGTCGTCCTCCCCACTTTACTAACTCAATGTACATACCCAAAGAGTCACAGGTGCGCCCATTATCCATTTTCTTGAGCGCTAAGCTCACATCTTCTGTTGTGAATAATGGCGGAGCAACACTATGATAACAGAAGCTGTTTTGACCATCCGCACAATATAATTCAGATGTTAGGGATAAAAGGTCATCTCTTTTTAAATCCCCTACCACAGTTTTCTTTTTGACACGTCCCCAAAACCTCTTAGGCTCAATTTCCACTTCATCCATTAGTCTCTCTTGATGCCTCCTCAACCAGACACGTTTTTTTCTTCTTGTTATTGCTCTGTAAAACCTTTGATTATGTACAGTATGTGACTGCATATATGCTTTTTTAGCTGCTAGACATTCATGATCAAACCATTTCGAGACACGCCTTTTTGACTTGTGAGATGTACACCCAAAGACCGCTCTTCCTACATCCAAAATCGTTTCTGTCAATAACTGGCTTTTCTCCTCGATAGATCCAGATAGCTGCAGGCTGGTGATTTTGTCAGTCAATTCTGCCTTATACTTTTCTGCCACTTTAAAATTGAGCTTCAACCTGGAGAGATGGCATTCCATAAGTGCTCGGCTAGGAAGCTTTGCATTCATGCAAAATGATAGTGGCATATGATCGGAATCTGGCGTCTTCATCAAAACCTGGAAACGTGAGATATATCTCAATGCCGCAGGCTCACACATCATCAAATCTACAACACTGTTCCCATTCGGTTGAGCACATGTATAACAACCAGATCCTGGGTATCTAGTCAATCCGTTAAGAATGATAAGATTAAAGGATTCACAAAATGAAAGCACATGCTTACCCATTTTGTTCATACCGTAGTCATCAGATTTTCGAGGCCAACACGATTCTTCATCCAAGCATTCCTTTAACCACAAAGGACTACCTTCTCCTGATAATAGGATAGCTTGCTGATTTGCGATCCTTCCATTCAAATCCCCAACCACAAAAACATCACCTTGATGCCTAAAAGAAGCCACCTCTGATGCCAAATGTACAAAAGGATCATCTACAGTCAATCCATTGTTATTATATATTGGTGATGGAACAGGTTCCAACGGCGCATAATAAACTATGGCCAGATATGCCACGGATTCACCTGTACATATTTTCAACCAAATATATTGAGCAAAAGGATCCTTACTTGCTAATGTAACGGAACGTGAGAATTTCTCCTTAATATAACACGCAATCCCCCCCCAACCTCTCCTACTGTTACCTTGAAAATTCCAAGCTGAATCCAACAAACAAAATCCTGGAATCTCCAGAACTCTATTCGTCTCGTGCTCCCAAGTTTCTGTAAATGCCAGTATATCATGCTCTTGAAACACAGACAGATTGCTAATGATTAGAGTCTCATTTAGACCATGAGCATTCCAAACTAGAAACCGAAGGGCCTCATTTCCCTATGCACGGTTTTTTATCACCAATTTGTTATTGACAATGTAAGCTTGCTTACCTTCCTCCTTCAGTTTTCTTACCTCTTCAAGAAGTTGCTTGCGTTCCTTCTGTTGTTGCACTGTCAAATCGTCATTCAACCATATTTTATGTCCTTTCAAATGGCTCCTATGTCGCACTACTCGTTCTCTTGCATCTATGCTGGCAAATTTTACCAGAATAGGACGGTTCCTTCCCTCAATCTGTTTACCAATTCTTCTACTGTAGACAAATTCAGAAGATGCCAAATGCATAGTGGATTGGAAGAAGGCTTCAGCTACATCATGTGTGTTCTCTCCTTCTTCTTCTTGAATTCCAACTATCAGCAGATTCTTTGCCCTTTGAGCCCTATCCTCATGCTCTGATAACCTTTCTTGTTCTTGAGCAAATAAAGAAGAAACTTGAGTTTCAATACTGCTTGTAATTTGGTAAACGAATTCTTCTGTTTTTGGTGGATCTGGGTTCTGAATGTCTTGTATCTCTCTAAAGGATTCCTTCAAATCTTCAACGGTCTGTCTCAAGGTTTTAATTTCTTCTTTTGCTTCCCGGATTTCCTCCCTTGCTTCTCGAAGATCAGTTCTGGAGGCCTTCAGATCGATAACCAACTGTTTTACAAGGGCTAGCAGATCATCCTCCACATCAGAATCGTGTTTCTTCCCCTTCCCAGCCATCGTTTCTGCAGATCCGGTACGTTGGCCTGTTCGGTGCCCTGTCTGTACGCGACGCAGACGCAGGCGCTAGGTCATAATGGAAAGAGGAGAATTGCGACAGTTGTATTGGCAGTGGAGAACATTTTCTGAGATGCAGCCGGACAAATTTTTGTGTATAATTCATGATAAGATGGACCAACACAAGACTTTCTTGCCAAAGCTAGATCCTTTACCCAAGCGTTGTCAAAACGCGGCTTTTCGGATGAAAGTAAGTCCGGGGGTGTATTAACACATGGTCATGGAACCGAACATATGGTCATTTTGTGCTTGATCTATGGAGAGATGATCCAAACTTCCATGTGAGCTCTATTTTCAAGTGCCCGAGAACACTAGAGAAAGGATCAATAGAAGGGAGGAGGTATTCCCCTTGAGACCCATTTTGAGGCTTTGATGGATGATCAACCGCTTTGTTACCAAAGGCGATAAAAAGCTCACATCCAAGGTGTCTAGTGAATCAAGGAGGGACTTGGGATGATTTCCCTTACTTGAGAAATCACCACCGAGGAGCTATGTGTTGATTGGACAACTGGAAAGAAAACAAGAATAGATGGATGTTTGGGGCAATGTCATACTTGGCAAAGAAAGTGGGAGTATTCAAAGTTGTGAAAGTGGGATTCATGATGGTTGGGCATACGCATGATGATATAGATGGATTCTTTGGAACTTTCTCCACCAAGCTCAAGAGAGAAAACGTGACCACTCTCCCCGAACTAATGGATGTCTTTGAGAGTCATTGACCCCAACCCAATGGCTTTCTTTGATGGATGAGGTTGCGGTTGGAAATCATTTGTAGAAGGATACTTGCTAGATGGTAAGGACCAAATTTGACCAGGACACACAAAGCCACTTCAGTTCAAGTTTTGGGTTAGGGATGGAATACCAATCATGCAATATAAGTGGAGACCCGGTGACAAGTTGTGGATGCCTGTACAAGGTATCGAGTTGTGGCAAAGGGTGCTGGCGGTGAAGTTCTCATTCCTAAAGGGCAACCAAAACCACTACCTCCCTTCAAGGCAGGTCAAAGACTCTAGCCAACTGGTGAAGGGCATCAAGGATTACATAACACACCGGGATGATGTTGTTGAAATGGAAAGCACACCTCCACTCTTAAGAAAAATCAAATGGACTCCCTAATCAAGTCTTGGGAGAAAGTTGTGACATGCTTGGAAACCCGAGCGACCATGTGGGAGGGAGCTAAGAGGCGGGTTCTTGCCGGAGTCAAGATGGGAGGGTTCTCAAGGTGCAAGCACGTCTAAGAATGCTCACTTGGGTCCCAACAAGGGTTCCAAGTGGTTTGTGGGAAGTAAGGCATCAAAGCCGAAGTGGTTTGATCTTCCCCCGAGTGGGATCCCTTTGAGGACATCAAGGAAGGATAGTTTGTGCTAGTAAGGCCCGATGATGAGGACTGCCCAATATGGTTAGGGGTGGCACTCTCATGTAACCACCACTATGCCTGATGGAGAGGAGTTAGGCCCGGATTCCAAATTCAATATTGGGAGCCCATTGGGAGACACAAGAAGGGCAACTTGAAGGAGCAATACACCGATGCTGGGGGAGAAGAAGTGGAGGGCAATTATGTCTGACCCTCAAAGGAGGGAATTGGTGGAGTGTGTGGTATGGTCATATCCAAGTTCTCACGCTGCAAAGGACAACACACACAAGATCCCAAGAAGGGAGATGGACAAGGCCATGAGCAACCTCCATGCTATATCATTGTATGAGGGCACATAATATTGAGAAGTTTGAAAACTATCTCAACTAGTGGTTTGTAAAATTTATGAGGAAAACAAGTAACCCAATTCTATGTGTGTCATGTGTAATTCTATTCAAGCAATCAATTCAGAAATTTCTTTTATGGTGTGTGAGTCCCATTTTCAGTCCGAGTCCCAAAATTCAAGATTTGTCCCACTTTAATTAAATACGACTTTTATAGAATATATAGGTGAGATGTTACAAAATACTTCCATAAGGCCAACCTAAACCTCATGCCAACAATGTGCTTCCTTGGTTGCTTTAAAACTTGACCATGAAAAGCGTATCCAAAGCAATGTTACATTTACTTCCAATGCAAGGTACAATACAATACGATGATAAAAAGGCCAATGGTTGTTAAAATAAACGGTTAAAATAAAATGATCAAAAACCTTTATTTACCCTATACCCTTTTGTAAATCAAATGAGAATATGTAAAATTTGCCTAATTGGAATTATCAGCTAAAAATACGCGGTCAAAATCTAATAATACTTTATTGCAATTTCAAATTTGAGCTCATTTTGTACTGATAAATTGCCAGGCACACATTTGCTAGCTCATGATTTGGATATTTGAGCTCATTTTGTCGATGGCAAAAAAAAAACGTCGGGCACATGTTTACTAGTATTTACTTAAAATGTTTTTGGGTGGGTGGGCTCACGCCCAGTCATCTTAAAAAAGCATGAGCGGCGAGTTTTGGGAAACAAAATGTATTTTCCGCCACCTTGTTTTTTTTTTCTCCTTTCCCCGCATTTTTCCTCCCTCCATCGATGATGGGCGATTGTGTAACTCCCCGCAGTCGCCGTTATCGCGAGACATGGCGGGGATAAAATATTCTTCCGCCTACCATCAATTTTGCAATTGCCCGGTAGTATTTTCAACAATCTCTATTCATTCTTCTCTTGAATAGAGGGCGGAAGCGGTGGCTTAACGATCCGGTGCAGTCACAAATAGTAGAGACGCGAAGAAGCAAGGGCATTCTATACAGATTCAGCTTGATTCATCCGTCTATTTTTCTGGTCATTCTTGCATGATAATATGTTTCTAGCCATATTTCGTTGGGTGTGGCAATAGACAAACAGCAGGGGAGTTTTTCACATGCGGAGAATCATATCTATTCTAGCAAGCTTCATTTGAGTGCATATCTTCAAGGGCCCCATGATAATGTTAGTAGCTTCAGCACGATAGCTTTAAACTCCTGCAAAATCATTTTCTATTATGAAGTTTATTGTTCACACACCATATAAATCTGACTGTACTGGGCTTCGATTGTATATGTACAAATGAATGCAACTATGCAACGAAGTCCATCAGATTCTGCTAATGCATCCATGAGCAGCTGGATGTGCCTCTTTACATTTTATCTTGATATTTCACAATATATAGCAAATCAGTTAGGTCAGCAAAAAGAATAACATAATCGGCCATTTGATCTTTGATGTATCAGAAAGAAGAAAGTACTTGTGATCTACCCTAATACAAATCCTTGCAAGTGGGCACTAATAACTTACATTCTGCTACCTCGATCTTGCCACAATCAATATTGACTATGACATACTTAAAACAAAATTTCTTCTCACAGTATATGAAACTTTATTCAGATTTCTGTAGTACATGTCACAAACTGCAAGCAGCAACAAATTAGAAGGCGAGATTTTGAAGAATATGAATGACACACATGTCATAACGCCTGTCATTCTTGCTTGCCATATCATCAATATGAGTGGACAAATATCAAATCCCAAACTTCAATTTCATCATTAGGTTTTGTCAATCCTTTGGTGCACAACGTCAACTGCATTATCACAGCAACTTAACTGCAGAAACTTAAACTTTTTGAGAAGAAGAGAAAGAATAGAAACCACCACATAGATATTAGAAGATCAATTCGTCAAGAGGCTTGTACAATCTCTAAAAGTATATATAATCTTTTATGTAATGACTATAACACTTCAAGCCAAATGAAGTTTATCCGACTGTTGACACACGAAATTGTAGAGACTTAATACCTTTCCCTCAGTGCTCGACAAGAGCTCGTTTAGAATGCACTATATACCTGTTGCAGCTCATCTTCAGTCTTAGAAATGAAAATCTCGCTACTCTTAGAACCTGCATATTTGGTTCTTTGTTGCTTCTAAAGAGCCTGAAATAAAGATCTTGTGCTTGTATAGGAGTAATAGAATGAGCTCACATGGATCCAACCTATAAAAAGGACAACAAACGAATATAGGAAAAACAAATAATATAATAGACAAAAATGATATTCACTTCATTTCGCAGCTCGAATCTGAGCAGTGCCTTTGCTTCGGATAGTTAAAAGCAATAGATATTCATCATAAACATTAGAGGTCTTTTGGGATCAAATAAGGACCTTCTAAGAAAATGCCATGTCATGATGCCGAACCTATAGCCTTGATGCCGAACCTATAGCCTTGGGCAAAAAGCCATCCCAAACCTATAAAGGCATTTTGTCCTATTAATGATTGCTTTTAACTTTATTAATAAAAAAAAATAATAATAACAGATGCATCCCCAAATTGGAGGGAAAAGAATTGACGCGCCAAAAACCATTTGCTGAATCATAGTTTGAGCATTCAGAGATTCTCCAAAAACGCGGATCTTTAGGTTCGGCGTTTTTGCGTTTTTTTTAAGTTTGTGTTTTTCGTGGGGCCTTGACCGATGGTAGAAATTCCGGGCGATGGTGGATTCTTGGTAGGAGATTGCAAAGTGTGGAAGACATGGCAAAGGCCTTGCAGAGATCCATTCTAAGAAGCTTTTTTCTTTTCTTAATCACTGAGCTCTCCAGCCAGAAGCTTGGTGGAAGAAATATTCGTCCATTTTTTATTTCTGGCTATGGCGACTCAAGGCCCACATGCACAAACAAAATCTCGTTCTCTAGCTATGGTATTTCTCGTTCTTTGGCTCAAGCAAATCTAGCAACAGAGATGTCTATGCCCCAAAAACAAAAGGGTCTTCTTCTACAAAACCTGTTATGGATTTTATCTACACCTCAGCTACTTTCTGCCACCGGATTTGTGCAAGAATTTCATCCTTTTACAGGTGAAATGCCAAGAAGCAGGCGGCTCTAAGAAACGGAATCAGAAAGAGGCTCCAGGTATCAAAAGCTTTGATAATTTTGTATGCAGCTATGAGAGCAAGATCACATTCTAAAGGCTGCACATATATTGTAAGCTCTGTTTTCCTTTTTAAGATTTTCTGAACTTTTCTTGCTTCTATTCAAGCAACTTTCTATGCTTTGAGCGATGGATCATTGGTATTCTGCTTGCTAACTACGATTAACTATTTGTAGTATGTTTTAGCAATTCTAGAACTGTTGCCTTCCTACCAAGCATCAACAGCAAGAGGAGAAAGAACTCTCTAGAAATAGAGAGTGGGTTCTCAGAGTATGCATCAATTTTCCAAACCCTAGGAGAAATAGAGAAACAGAAACAGGGGCCAATTTGGCGAACCCATCTGCTTTAGATGAAAAGCTTTCTGAGATATTCCCAATGGCATCCTGGAGTGATAGAAAATTGAAAATAGAACTCCTTCTGTGACTGCTCCGACAACCCAAACTGCTCTATGAATAAGGTTCCTCCTGTGGCTGCTCCGACAGCCCAAGCTTCTCTGTCTATTGTCTCACATGCTGCAAACACCCAGGTTGATTCAACAGCTCACTGCAATCACCCAGCCAAAACTGTCCTCTGCAAATACACACAGCAGGTCAAATCGAAGATGTGGGCAAGCTGCAGATTATCTGTTCGCCTGCTCTCCCTGCGCGGAGCAATCGGCCGCCAAAGTTAACGATCCGACCTCCTTCCTTTCTGCCACGATTCGGCTCCCTCTTTTCTGTTCGCATGCATCGAATCTGATCTCTCCCTTTATTGCCTTCACCTGAACCGCCGTTTCCAAAAAAAAAGAGGACGAAAAGCCAACCGTGGCCACAGTGCGAAATGCACGTCTCTTTTGCCTAAGGCTCACGTATATTCGCACCGTGACTACGCTGGTATTATTAATTGTTGACATTAAACTAATAGTTTTTTATTTGACATTTATTATAAGACATACACGAAACAACAGACAATTGAATGTTTACAAGCTACAAATATAGCTATTCAACATTGTAAGCATAGAATATGCAAATGAAATTATCTTCAAACTTGTATGCTCATTATACATTGATTCCGTGGAATAGTTGCCTCTAGTTTTTACTAATGCATTGTAAAAAAAAGACCACAAAATAGAATGCCAAGATTTGGTTTTTTTGCCCCAAAAAGAAGCAAAACAATATAGAACTTTACCAATTTCTAGAATCTGCATTGCTAATTTACCTTCAAATAGCAATAAAACAATCATACAACATTAGAAAGCACATTCTTTATGGAGCTTTGGTTTGTACTCTGTCTCTCTCTCATCTATGAATTAGCATAGCCTTCTGATACGCAAACAATTTAATTTTTTTAAAGCAACTATTAAAAGCAGTGGAAAAATAACTCACAATTTGCATGCAATTCATGAGACATACATTCGCTTTTAATTGTTTTAGAATGAAAAGACTTGACTGGGAATTGGGGGAGCAAAGATCGTTATTGTTTTTGTCTTATTCTGACACCCGGGCGGGAGCTAACGGTCATAATTGCCACGTGTGTAATCTGACACCCGAAGCTAGAGGCACGGATATTACCGGCTACGCGGTTGACACCGGAATGGCGAAAACCAAGGCTCTGTAAAAACCACGCACACGGCTTCCCATTGGCCGCGAGCTTTTTGACGTGGCATCGAGTAAGGGCCCTTAATTGACCTCAAAAAAACTCTAATGGTTACGTAAAAAAAAAGAAAAAAAAATCCACAAAATGCATAACTCTTAGTTTGTCTTGCTCTGAAAAGGTTCTTATTCTCAGGCTGCAATAAAACAGAGAGCTCCTTCTGGCCTCTCTCTTTTTGTTGCATCGGATTCTGAATAAGAAAATACTAAATACCCAAACAAATTCAAATAATTATGTGACAATACAACAATTACATACATCACTATTCGAAATAAGAAAGTACAAATACCCAAACATATTCGAATAACTATCATGACAATACAGCAATTACATACATCAAATTGAAGATACGAAGGGTTTGCAGAATTATCCACGATTTAAGACCATCCTACTATGAAATGAAATTTTATTTCCGAGTATTACACCTCACCTTTTCACTTAAATCAAAGTGATCTCATGCGAGCTCATTTCTATGAGTTGCAACGTCTGCAAGTTAGAGATACTCCCTGAGTGATTAGTAGCAGTGCTAATCATGCCACACACTTTCATCATAAAACACTATGAACCAAAAGCATTGATCTACTAGACATGTGAAGCAAAGATTTCCACCGATACATGGAATCATTAGTAGTTAAAGAGTACTCATATTAGATCAAGCTCAGATCCATGCTAAGAAAGGATTTAACCTAGAAGCTTATCCTTGCACTCCACAAAGATGAAACTTCATTCCAAGTAGGCGGTTCGAACAAAGACCAACCGGCAATAGGGTCGACCGCCATCGGTTCGCGCAATGTAAAAGCTTGGAGCAAATCACCATGATATCTTAGGCATATGTCGGCATATACCTGGATATGCCACAAACCCACATAAGCCAGGGTTTGCCCCCTAGGGGCAACACAAAATTCAAGCTGCCTTATATATGTTAGGATTAGGATAATTAATGATTATCAAGGGGCTTTGTGACACATGATTTTAATGCATGTAAATGTACTTTAAATGCACAAACTAACCAATTATAACCTCACCGAGCAAGTAGTCAGTGCCGGAATAGGAAGATAAAAAATGATCTAAACGTTGTCATTGTCCATAATATGGGTCCGTGATGGGGCATCCCTTGGCACAATCCACTTTAACTATCCCATAGGCCGATTGGCCTCAAATGGGACGATAAAAAAATCAATCTCATTCTTCTCATTCTTCCTTCTTTTTTGTGTGTTTATTCTTCTAGTTTAAATAGTGGTTGTGTCACTAGACTTAAATGCATTAGTAAATTGTCCTTCTGATCTAGAAAATAATGAACAACTTCTTACTAAGCGAATACTTCAACATCTCTCTGTCAGAAAGTATGGGTCTATAGTAAAAACAAATACATATGTCCTTGATGGACTACCTTAACTAGGTTCTTTCTATCATTTATTTGTGGTTCATCCTTCTAGTCAGATGTCCTGTGCAATGGTTACACCGTTTACAAGATATGGCTAAGAGTAAAGTTTACATTTGCTTACATGCCCTTGTCACAAGTTGATAGCATTGAAGTACATCTAAGTGGATTACGAAATCAATCGATAAAAGAGAGCAACATCTGCACCTAATCAAACCTCCTGATAGTCTATAATGCCATTATCACAAATGGATTTAGACAAGTGGTTAACCTTGGAGTTGGACCCATCTGATAAGGCGGATTAGGGCATACCTCTGGTAATCGATACGCTTGCAATCGTTGATTTGCAGGTATTCTGGTCCGCTCTGTTAACGTTTTTGTTTGCAAATAGACATTGATGCATTCCTATAGTTAATATTCATGATTGGAAGGCCAGACATGAGAGACGGCTCTCCAGCTGATCCATCAATGCGGCCATTCTCAAATGTCAAAATAACATGCAGATATTATACGTGCATGCACCTGCAAAAAAGATAGAGTTCCCGGTCTGTGCAGTGGTTTTGATCACTGATTTTAATTCATTTGCTTATGACTGATTTTCAGGGTCAGATGCAAAACTTCTACTTCATTTGGCAGTGCATCTCAATTCCAACCTGTCAGTGAAATTATTCTGTGCAAGCATTTTGTCTGCAGCCTTAGATATGGATGGTAAAAGTTACAAGCATTAGGACCTGGTCACTCTCAACCTCAAACTCAATAGAGAATAAAAGGACAAAAAAGAGCACAAACAGATTCTACTTTTAAAACTTTAGAAATCGCTAATATCTTACATGAAACAGGAGTTGATAGGATTGTATGGACTTTATACTATGGAATAAGCTGCTTTTCATTCAAGTTTATCGTTATATGGCATTCTGGGTGCACACCTTCTAAATTTGCAGACAAGTTCAGATGATAGGAGAAGGCAGAGGAAGAAAGCAGATAAGGAAAAGCATATCAGATTGGGTGTCTATGAAGAGAGGATATACTTTTGGAAGGTGAATTGAGAACTCCTGCTAGTATTTATCTTAATCTCTTTGATTATTAGAAAACTAGAGTCAAGTGGGTACTGGAATTGCATTGCCAACCAGCAGGAGGTATTATAAGAGATGAAATAGGGTTAGGAAAGACTATTCAAATCATAGCCTTTTTGCATCACAGTAGGATGTATAAGCCAAGCATAATTGTGTCTCATGTAACTCTTGTTCAACAGTGGAAATGAGAAGCACAGAAATGGTACTCAGCTTTTGAAGTTGAGATTCTGCTGTAGAAAATCAGCTAGGAAGGGTCCAACTTCAGATTCAGATGAAAATAGTCTGAATAGATACGAGACCTAAGGATAGTAAGTGGAATGGGCTTATTGAACAATTACATGCATACCAAACAAGAAGCTTCTTGACATCCACTGGGGTTATGCTGTTGTTTTTGATGGACATAGAATAAGAAATCCAACCAGACACTGAGACCACTTTTATATGCAAGAGTTACAAACTGAGCTAGGAAGAGTCCATTTTTAGATTCAGATGAAAATAGTCAGGATAGATAGACGGATGGACTTATTGACAGGATAACAAGATCAAATTCTGGATTGCTCATCACCACATATGAACAATTACGTGCATACCAGACTGGAAGCTTCTTGACATCCACTGGGGTTATGCTGTTGTTTTTGATGGACATAGAATAAAGAAATCTAGCAGATACTGAGACCACTTTTGTATGCAAGCAGTTAAAATCTGTTCACTCTTTTATGTATGCTCCTTTTTAGAATTAAACTTACAGGCTTGTGGTCACGTTTCGATTTTGTCTTTCTTGGAAAGCTGGGCTACCAGTTTTGCAAGCTCAATTTGCTCTACCAGTTGCATGGTGGCTATGCAAATGCATTTACTTGGAAGCAAAAAAATTGAGCACTTATTTTTGATGGAAGCAGAAATTGAGAGGGAAATCACGTATGCAATGTAGTTTTGTTGTTCCGTAAGGGTGGCCAAAAATATCTGTTCTAAATATCTCTTCCAAATTTTGCCAAAATATCTGTTCTAAATTTGGAAAATCTAGACATGTCTGAAAGCCTAACACGCAACCTAAATGAGGGGTTGCCATTTTCATGGAAAATGCCCAATGGAAAAAGGGTTATAAGAGGTTAAAGGGTAATGAAAAGGTATAAAGCTTTGCATTGGCAATCAGAAAGATGGAGAAAAGTTTAAAGATGAAGAAGACGATGGATCTGAAGGAGAAGGGTTTAAAGATGGAAAAGGGTTTAGAGATGGAGAAGGCTATGGATCTGAACGTTTTGTACTCCAGCAAACAAGCTTCCTTGCATTTCTTATGGTCGACATGACCGGCCGGTGATCATGATATTTATTCCATGGCACTTGGAGTTGGAATACGAAATGCATGTACAAATATGAGTTAAGAACAAAATGAGAAGATTTGGAATGATTAATTACCAGGTGCCCTGTCAATGACTTAGAAATTCCGTCCTTGCAGAACTTAGGCAGTTCAAGATGTGCTAGACAGACATCTGTATCTATCTCCAGCAAAATGTTTGCAGGTATCACACATAATGATTTCACATGAAGCAAATACTGTAGCCCACATCCAGGTCCAACGATTATCTTCCTCCTTGTTTGTTAGATGTCAAATTCTATGCAATACCCAATGTGAAATTCTATGCAATACCCATTAATCCCTATCGGATTTCTTTCTTGATGCATCCTGAGAATGAAAACCTTTCTGTTGAAAGCCTGGGCATTCATGTTATTCTCTCTGTTCAATCGTTTGACTGCTTATGACACTGCCACTGGCATTTTGAGCATATGATGCATGCCATTCTTTGAAAAGTGTCTTCTTAAAAGGGAAAGGGACAAAACTAAAGAGCTGTTGTGAAATAAGTGCAACATTAACCATAATTATGCAATTGTCTCTTGATTCCAAGGAATTTGGAATGTTATTTGCAGCTGATTTTAATCATTGCCCAAGTTGACTACAGCATTAAGGGGAGATGCTGCCATGTCAGTTGGAAAAACCATTATGAATAAGAATACATCATCCATGTTGTGGATGCTCAATTAACATACTGTAGGAACTCTGATGCAGTAGCTATGGTTGCCCCAGTAATGGCATTGCGAATCAACTTCTCTCGATTGTTCTGATTCTCAGCCAGACCAACAAGTGCACCTGTCACTGCCCCTCCAAGTACGGCATTTTTCTGAAATGCATAAAACTACATAAGTTCTTCCAAGATGAACTAATTTTTTGTGTAAGATAATTACCCAATCTCGTCTTCCTCGAACCCGCTCAATTCCATACTCCATGCCAGAATAGACACAGGCTATAAGTCCTGCATGAGTATCCTTATTAGAGAGTTTATACTTGGAGAATTCTTATATGATCCATACTTATATTTATGTAATGATCCCATTAAAGAACAACACAACCTTATGCACAATTCTAACACATTCTTGACATATGAGATCATCACAACAATTACAAGGTGCTGGCAAAGAACAACAGAATAAAGCAAGGCTCTAAATATACCATGCATCAATAGTTCTAGGCATGGTTGTGGATGTGGACTCATGAAGAGAATCCTTCCCCACGTGCATGCGTTTTACCTGCAAATAATCAAAAGATCGGACGAGTGAAATTATCCTGAAATTGTATTTTATAAAACCATAAAAGTTGACTGAAACAAACGATAATGAATATACCATATGTTCAAGGTCATGTTTAGTGACACTTTCTGCAAGTTAACAACATAATCGAAGGTCAGTAAATGGAACGAATACATGGTGTACGCATATGCCCTAGTTAAACACCGCTCCACAATCGATAGCCCGAAAATGATAGATCAATAAGCCCTACCTTTCCTTAGCATGTTAAATGTTTCCTCGAGCGACAAAGATGACCAAAGACCGACACACATAATAAAGGCCACTCATAAATTGAACTACTGCAGCACAAAGACTACCATAATCCGGATAGTACATAAACACTATACCTTTTTATTTCATGTTGACGCTTAAGACCTATGGTGTCATCTCATATTTTTGCTATTACTGTAATTTATCTTGCAAAGCCGGATATAACCATGATAAGTTTCAGATATGGATGTAACAAGTGTTTACCAAGAACAAGCAAGACTAAATCAAGGAGATACCACGGACTTTATCTTTGATGAAAGATCAACTTTCGTACTACGTATGAAAATTTGGTCACAAATAAGAAGATACTACACAGATGCAAAAGTTAAAAGGAAACAAGATATTACATAAGAGAATGGTGATCTACTACAAATAATAAGTGTTACACAAGAGAGTATCAAGCAAAACAAACAAGTACACAAGCAAATGCATTACATAGAGTTATAGTGGGAGGGAGAACTTCAGCTTTCAAGCTTCAAAAGACCATCGACCGGTCTGCTCCAAAAGGGATCTCGTCAAGAGAAAAATTTTCATTCTCAGGATGCTTCAAGAAAGAAAAAGTTTTATTTATTTTGGCAAAAAGGGTCGCCAAATATCTCTTCCAAATTTTGCCAAAAATATCTGTTCTAAATTTGGAAAATCTAGACATGTCTGAAAGCCTAACACGCAACCTAAATCAGTGGTTCCCATTTTCATGGAAAATGCGTAATGAAAAAAGGGTTATAAAAGGTTAAAGGGTAATGTAAAGGGTTATGAATCACAATGGCATACTAGGCACTAAGTTTTAGCAACTTACCATCTAATAGTAATGCTCCACACCTAAGGTGCCAAAATGCTCCCAAGGGTAACTTGAAACCACAATGAGATGGGGCTAAAGAAGCTCCCGAGTTTCCCGCCAAAGTAACCAAATGTTGATGTTATCACGTTAACAATCTTCAAAACGATGTTGGTTTTTTGATAGATGACATGTCATAGTACATTAACCACGTTGATGTTGGCTGTCTGTGTGTTGCTTGTCTGCCAGGTCTAGTCAACAATCGATGATATGTCGTCGATAATTGACGAAATTTTGCAGATGTCACAGATCGACTTTGGACCAAAGGACGTGGCGGACCGACAGTTGACCAACATTATTTTGTTGGTAATAGAAGCATCAAATTGCAAACGTTAAATTCTTTATCTATCTATCTATCTAGCCAACATTCTTGGCATTCACCTGCTTTCTTGGCCACAAAAGATTATATGGAAATAGCATTTCATGGGAACATGGGAAACGATTCATGTACGACTCCGTCAAATCACAAGTCTGGTTTGCCCTTCTACCTTTGGCCCCGTCAAGCAAGCACACGAACGTACCGACATTGTTTACATTGTATCTAAAGGTCCATCAGTCTAACACAAGAAAGACAAAAGCTTGTTCAATAAGTTAGGTTAGACATTCTTTAGGAGTAAGTTAGCCTGGACGAGCCAATTCCAAAAGTTCCTGCAGATCCTGATGCTGCTGGAGGAGCAAAAAAAAGCTGCAGACCCTGATGCTGCTTTACTGAGGTCACAACAGTGGAGCCTGAAGAAATCGAACGCCATGTGATGTTTGAGGTACAATAAAATGCAGATAATTTGTTAATTCTGACCTCCCACCAGGATTCACAAAAGGCTGCGAAATTATGTTTTTAAGATGAGCTCAGCCCCAATTGTTTGGACACAGTATACGGCATGCACTGATTTGCCAAATTATGAAATAATAGTGAAATTTTGCTGCAATGCTTATAAGTGGTCTGATCCTCTGTCCAAATCTTTGGTATGTCTTCAAGTTGTGGAGGAGTATACTTACAAAACAGATTACTCATAACTTCATTATCAGGTATCTTAGCTATCTAGGGTTTTTCACCACCAACATGCCACCATGTGATGGTAGTTGAATATAGAATTCTTGGAACCCTACATGGATTTCACTGAATGCCACAGCTTGTGGTGGCGTTGTTCTTGCGAGTCTGAAGATCGTAATGCATTTATTATTTTATCAGGAGAGAACGCTTAATGAAGGAAGCGAAAGGACATCTTTGTTTGAAGAGAACAAAGGATGTGCATGTGAGAGAATCACTTTCATGCTCAGCTTACATTGGTAAGAAGGAGCTCGAGGCTGCCTAGGAAGGCCTTCAATCTGTTGAAGGCATTGGACCTTCTCGTTGGAAGTATGTAGGAACATCATCAAATTCAGATATAATAGATGTCTAGATGATGTTTCTGACCCCATTTGATGTCTAAATTTTCAAAGGGTCACATATCAATTTTTTGAAAAAGCAAAAAATGCTCGGAAGATTTGGAAGATGTTATGACTGTAGAACCAATAAAAAAAGGATCAGAGTGATCTTCACAAAACACTAGCAGAAGAATTTGAAAAGCTTGAAGCAGAAGAAGCTGCAACTCAAAGCAACAGAACCAGACTGCAGAGAATGGTGGAAATGTTGATGATGATGATGATTTAACAGCAAAGGAGTAAAAGGTTCAGAAGGAAGGTTTCAGTTCCAGTGACAATGATGATGATTTTTGATGCAGCTTGGATTCTGCTGCAGCCCTTGTTGAAACAATTGGTGCTGGACTTGTAGTTTGAACAGGTCTTTTAACAGGAGTTGCTAACAATGCTATGTTGTTCAGGAGCAGGAGCAGGAACGGCTTATTCAAAGTTTGAATTTCAAGCCGGGGCTCTAACACCTTTTGAGAGAGTTGAAGTCTTTGAGGATAACAAGATCAGATTCAGGATTGCTCATCACCACGTATGAACAATTATGTGCATACCAGACAAGAAGCTTCTTGATATCCACTGGGGTTATGCTGTTGTTTTTAATGGACGTAGATTAAGATATCCAGCCAGATACTGAGACTACTTTTGTATGCAAGCAGCTACAAACTGTTTACTCTTGTATGTATGCTCCAATCCAGAATAAATTTACAGACTTCTGGTCACTTTTCTATTTTGTCTTTCTTGGAAAGCTGGGCTACCAATTTTGCAAGCTCAATTTGCTCTACCAGTTGCATGGTGGCTATGCAAATGCATTTACTTGAAAGCAAAAAAATTGAGCACATATTTTTGATGGAAGCAGAAATTGAGAGGGAAATCACGTATCTATGCAATGTAATTCTGTTGTTCCGTAGTGTCAGCAAAAAGGGTCGCCAAAAATATCTGTTCTAAATATCTCTTCCAAATTTTGCCAAAAATATCTGTTCTAAATATCTCTTCCAAATATATGTTCTAAATTTGGAAAATCTAGACATGTCTGAAAGCCTAACACGCAACCTAAATCATTGGTTCCCATTTTCATAGAAAATGCGTAATGGAAAAAGGGTTATAAAAGGTTAAAGGGTAATGAAAAGGTTAAAGCTTTGCATTGGCAATCTGTGTGCATTTGCGTACAAAGATGGAGAAACGTTTAGAGATGAAGAAGACGATGGCTCTGAAGGAGAAGAGTTTACAGATGGAGAAGGGTTTAGAGATGGAGAAGGCTAAGGATCTGAACGTTTTGTACTCCAGCAAATTTCCCAACCTGCTGGAAGACTATGATCTGCTCAAACGGATCGGAGAAGGTGGGCAAGCTATTGTTTTTAAATGCAAAAGAGTGGAAGACGGAAAGGAATTTGCTTGCAAAACCACCTCCAAGAACACAAATTACGTTAGAACGGAGATGGAAATCATGCACAAATTAGCCAGCTGCCCTGGAATTGTGCATCTAGAAGAGGTGATCAACGACAAAGATTCCTGGCATTTTATTATGGAGCTCTGCGAATGCAGCCTGGCAGACAGAATTGAGAAAAAAGGCAAGCTTTCGGAGCCAGAATGCGCTCTTCTTATTCAAAATTTGGCGAAGACTCTACAGAATTTACATGCAAATGGGGTTGTTCATCGTGATTTGAAGCCTGCGAATGTTTTAATAAGCTTGGGCGGAAAACCCTACAATGTAAAAGTGTCAGATTTTGGACTTTCTGCTTGTTCCGGTGCATTAGATCCTCCATATTTTTCTAAAGTTGTGGGAACTCAAAGATATTTGGCACCAGAGGTTGTGGGCGGGAGATACTCCAAGGAGATTGATATCTGGGGACTGGGAATTATTCTTTATGAAGCACTTACTGGCTGGCATGCATTTTCAGAACTCGAAAGCTGGGACGTTCAGCGTAGGCTAGCTAATGGGGAGGATCTGACAGTTTCCCATTTAGATTTTCCCAGTGATATATCATACGAAGCGAAAGATCTTGTTCTGGCCATGTTGCAGCCCAATCCAGCAAACAGAATATCGTTGCAGCAAATTTTATCCCATCCCTGGGTGTTGAAACATAGTTTGTCAAGATCAAATTGCAGAAGAAACCCATTTGTAGCACAGGCCCAAGCCAAGCGTCAACGGATTCAAATGCAACAAAAAAATCAGGAATTAGCTGTGCGCTATGTGCTTGTTGATCTTCAAAGGTTTCCTCTACTTGGAAAGGTTTGCTGACATGGTTTCCCTTCATCAAGAAAAAAATGGAGTAATTTAATAGAACAAGCTCAAAGGCCTCTGTTCAGAACTTGTTAAGATTTTTATTTGTACATGTGGACTTGATTTTTTTATGAACTCTCTCATGAGCTAGTTATGCTCACTTTTGTACATACATACAAAGATGTGAATAAAATTCATTATGAGATTACCCTTCTTTTTCAATTGTTTATTGTCTATCTAACTAATCTCTCTCTTGTTTATTGTGTTCATAACAGTTTTAAAGACATCACTCCACGTGAGAATTCCATTTATTGATAGGACTCTAGAATTCTCTGCTATCTAGGACTAGTTGTCAACTTAATCAACAGAATTCATTTGTTCAAATGACTAGTAGAGACTAGTTGTCAACTTAATCAACTGAATTCATTTGTTCAATTGACTAATAGATTGGTTAAACTGGAGAGAATATATGTCAATATGAAAATTTGGTGTATATAAAGGTGTCCATCCATATTCAAGACATCTTATCAATATATCTTGAAATTTCTTGTCACTTTATAGAAGCTACACTTGCGTAAAGGCTTGTGCCACTCACATTGTAGAAAGGCATCAAAAAGAAAATTCCTTTGTTAGACGTGTACTTCAGGGATCAAAATTCAAAATAAATAAGGTTATATACTGCAAACCTACTTACATAATTTGGTTTTCCAATGTAAATCATCTTCAAAAATCTGGTTTTCAGCCTCTTCTATGACGAGTACTAGACCATGTCTCAAATACATCATCCCAGTTGATATTCTTCTGGAATATATGAGCTTTATTCCAATAAGAAAGCAATGTGCTCTTAGCCATACAAAGAAATAAGAATGAGTGAATGAAGGAAGAAATGATCCTACTTGCAAGAATAGGTGCCTTTTTGCCAATGCCAAAGAGCAAATCATTATACTTCATATAACCCATTTTACTCGGCTGTTCCATCTTCCAAAGTCGCCACGGCAAAAATTGATGCACAAATTTGTATCCGCAGATCGCTACGATGAGCGGACTGATCTGGATCAACAAATTATGGACGCTGGCTTTGAGATGGGCCAAGAATTGGGGCAAAAATAGGGATGATTGGGAAAAAAAGGGTCTATCCATTATAATTATATAATTGCTATAAATAAAACTTATATTAGTCCCTTCTTTTAAAATAGAATATTCAAGGAATATTCTTGAAAACCATTCCTGAAGAATCGGTTTTCAGATGTAAACGTTGTCCAATAATTTGGTTTTCAAATGCAAACCAATAGCTAAATGTTGGTAGTCTCTGCAACCCAATCAACCCAATTGGGTTGCAATTTTGCTCCTTGGTGTACTTGTGTTATCTCTTTCCTTTTGTTTTGAATAGACTTGACATAGCAATGCAATATTTTTAAGACATGGATTTTGAGGGCATTGAAAATTATGGCATTCAGTGGTACAAACTTAATAAATAAGTACAAGCTAGCAATGGATGTTCGGTGTCTGGATTAGCAAATGTTTTTTGGTGGCCCTTAGGACCATGCATGTTGAAAAAAAATGTGAAACGATTCTTTGAGGTTATTTACACATTCTAGCATTTAGTTGCATCATGCTTTTCTGTCTTTGTTTATCAAATTTAGCCATTTTCCTTTAATGATTTGATAAGCTTGGGCTACACTTGTTAACTTGCCTCATAGGCATTGCTTCTACATCACAAGCTTATGGTAAAAATTGGTACCATATAGCCAAGTTTAACGGTAGCATCATTGGTTAGAAATCATTATTCTAGCAAAAATCTATTGTATAGCATACTATATCGGAAGATATCCTTGTATTAATAATTGCCTCATGAGAAGCCAATTTCAAGATGGTGCCTACACTATCTACGAATGCATTGAAGGAAAAATTTTGTCTACAATTTTTGCATCTTTTAACCTTGTCTTGTGCACCAACAAGAGATTGCCAGAGGATGTACATAATGGAGGGTGCAAAACTTGTATTTCAATGCATCTTTATCTTCATATATAATACTAAAACCAAAGTAAGAAATCTGTGCAACATCTTGGGCATTGATTTTGTAACTTTCATTCTAGACCATTAGATATTAAGTGTTTTCTTGTCACCTCTCTCAGAGTGGGCGTGCACAATAGCAATTGAAGCTCATGCCATTAAATGATATTGTTAGATTGGCTGGTTGCCTTTCTACTAAGATTTGGTACCAGTGAGTGATAGCGTTGTATTCAGGGTTGCCCTTAAGGCCAAATTTGCATAGGTGTAATTTAGAATGGTAGGCGAATCTTATATTGGTGAATTTCTCCCGGCTAGAATATTTAGATATAGAAACATAGGCGAATCTTGATCAATATTATTTAGCCTAGAAATTGGCAATTGTTTGATCTCCCAAGCCAAGTTTAAGTAGGGAATAATAACCACATGTTTGAATACATATACATTGGTGAAAAATAAGTTTATACCACATAACTTAGACAACTACTCCAACCAACTTAACATTGCCTTTGCTTATGGGCGCAAATGAAATAAAATTCCACTCAGATAAGATGGAAATGTAGTGATAAATTACCCTAAGACAACACCATTGTATTTGTGTACCGAAAATTATTCCAAGACAAACCATTGCCTACCATTAAGTATACTAAGACAACTATTGACTATTACTAACTTAAGACGGTTCAATAAAATTATTACCAAGTATATTATTGACTATTAAATATTACTAAGACAACTATTGACTATTACTAACTTAAGACTATTCAACTAAAAGAAAATCGGTTCAATACCCGAACCCTGTTATTCTACCCGTAATTTTGCCGTTCCAGTCACAAGGCCCCCAAAATTGAATTAGTATGATCTTTCTCTAATGATTTCGTAGTAAAAACCAACTCCTAAAATCAATACCGGTATGTGGGCCAAAAAGTTTACAAATCATGTCTAGTTATACCATATAGTTCATCAATGCAGTTTAGTAACATGACATACGAATAGTGTTTCTTCACATGGTATTGAAAGATGATAATTTATAGCTAGTTTTTATTACAACTTGAATATATGATATGTGCTACTGCTTAATTTATCATGTTTATCGGAATGATATTGATCACATCTATTATCCTTGGTTTATTGACATTGTAATTTTACGTGCATACTTAGTATGATATTTTACAGCGATTAATCATCTTTGTTATTTTAGTGTATAATTATTATGGTATTTTATAGTGACTAATCAATAATAAAACTATGCTTGGTTTAGATATACCAGTATGATTTTCCTTCCATGATAATGTCAAAAACTAGTGTGTTTTTTTTTTCATGATATCAACCTTACTGTGATTCATGTGGCAAGTTTGGTAATACGATAAGAGACCATAGTATTCAACCTTCATGTATTAGCATATTAAAATTTGAGGGTTCATGATTTTTTTTACATGATTCTAAATTGTGATTGTCTCCTAATTAATTAGTATTATTTCAGCATATGGTTCATTTGAGCATTTTTGTTTTTTTCTTTTTTCTTTTTTTTTTTAAATCCAAATTTGCTTATTATCGGTATTTTCGGCATTTTGATTACAAAAGCAAAGACTACAAAAGACCAAGATGCTCAATTTTTTTTTCCATTGAATTTTGATATAAAAGTACAATAATATCAGGCATACACCTCTTTCCATAATCTGGAAGTGGTATACTTGAGTTGTCATTTTTTTATGGATGAACATTATGTATAGATTTATTCCACAACAATACCCTCTTGCTTGGAGTAAACACATTATCATTCTCCTTCATCGGCTCTGTCACATGGCAGCTACAACGAGCACCTAAAATATAAGAGCGTAATAAAACACCGCTTGGATAATTATTCCCCATCACATTGCATTCCGCTATTCCGCATATATCCTTCTAATAAGTTTTTCGAGGAGTGGAACATATCTCTCTGATGAACAGGCAATTAAGATACCATAAAGGAAAATGCCTTCGAATTGAGATAAACATTTACACATATATACCTGCAATAGTAGAGAGATATTCTCCTAGCCATTTCTCTTGCAAATGCAGGTGCAATATTGCTAATTTTATTGATAAATTCTTCAATTGTCTTTCGCCTAGTAGTGAGGTCCTTAAACTGCTCTAATGTTCCAGAATCTCTTGAATAATAACTTTGTCAAACTTAAGGGCTTAACCTCAGAAAGCTTAAGCGGTGCATATCATTTACACGGAAAGTAGATGCTGGCATATTTAGTCCTAAGCTTTGGTGGATCTTGGAAATGAAGAAGCATCCTTCGTTGAGCCCGTGAAACATGAATTCACAAACATGCCCTATGTTGTGTTATACCAGTCCAAAAAATACACATCAGACTATAATGCCCGAATCAAACAAAGCAAAGTGGAACAGATTTACTGTCCTTTGTGATAGTCTCTTCCAATAAGGGAGATTGCTTGTGCTTTTCCATCCTAGCCATGTCTTCTTCCATTATATATTCCTGTTGTATGACCTATGTTTGAATTATGGAAAAATCACGCAATAAAAGAAGGAAAATCAGTATTGTCAAAAATATCAACGTATTTTATTAAATGATCAAAATGCCCATGTGCATGTGTCCAAGAAATAAACAACTTGGTGCGCTCTAAACATCTTTGAAGCGAACTTAAAAGCTTTGAGCATAGCAGTCTAAGAAATGCTTTGGCTAGCTTTGGCTAGCTCATTTATATGAAGATTTAGGGGCTAGGGGCGTACTAAGCGTATTATGACAATCATGGTGCAGGTTTCTCATGCTATAGATCATAAATGGCATCCTAAAAGTCATTGCGAATGTGTTCTATGCATTAGTCTGCAGAGGATGTAGGTGATGTTTAGAGATTACAATGTAGACCAATTTGTTATATAATGATGCAAAGTCCTTTCTTGCGACCGGCGGATCAAGGAATGGCATCCTAAAAGTCATTAAGTAATGGGTTCTATGCATTAGCCGCAGAGGATGTAGGTGATGTTTAGAGATTACAATGTAGACCAATTTGTTATATAACGTGATGCAAAGTCCTTTCTTGCGACTGGCAGATCAAGTAAGGGCGGCCATAAATTGAACTATAATAGCAAGTTCTAAAAGCAATGCAACCATGCTTGATCAAAGTAATGCTGTGCAGATCCAATTAATGCATAGAACGAGGAAAAGAACATGAATGATTGCAATGCCCATGATATTGCAACAAACTAATGAGATGATCAGCCAACACATCAATCAAACGAAATTCTATAAGAGTCATAAAAATCAAACTCACACGGTAGAATTAAGATTGTTTATGTTCTCACAAAGCTACTTGAAAGGCCGTAAAGCATTATTTCGGTTATACAATTTTCTTGCCCATCCGTGAGCTTCTCCGGCTTCAACTATTTCTCGCAGTCCATGAATCTAGCTCAAAGGCTAATGCATCTGTTGAGAATGTATTCTTCAAGACGTAAAACAAAGGATTACGTTCTAGATTATATAGCAACTAAACACGCACTTTTATGTATTGCGAGATCCTAGTGAGGCAAAATCCTTTAAAAGCTTGGCCTTTGATAACCCCGCACAATACAAAATTCAAGAATAGTTGGTTTCGTTCTTAGGGACAATCGTTTATTTGAGCGGGGTCTTCTTCCCCATATGAATCCCGGTTCTTGATTTGTTTGAAGAGCAAGAGAGTGCAGCAAAGAGATATTTTCTAAAAAGATCCATACTTATTCATGTTATCGGTAATGATGCGGTCATAGTCTGAGAAAGCCGAATATATTCTGAAGCAAATTTTTGGTGGATTTTACTTACCTGCACAACAAAGGCCGGATTTGCAAGAAAGTTATGTCATATCTATGAATCCAGCACAAGCTTTTTGCTCTTCTTTGCCTGCGAACCTTGGTTCTTCCAAAAGATATCCTTCTGCTCTGTTGTATCCTTATCCGAGATCCACCTGCACTCTTCCACCATATCTGCTTCCTCCCGTTGCCTTATTTGCCCTATTCTGTCATATGGCTGATAACTTCCCCTGTGATCCACCTATTTTATCTTAAGACTTTCAATTTCATATTAAATCTTTACGTTCATGCCTCAATTTTTTTCCCTTGCCAAGTCCTATGGCTAAAATGTATTATGGAGTTGAAGTTTTTGGCCGAAGGGACCGACCGTGTTTGTTTGGGAGTTCATGTTGGCTCAAATGTTACATTTGGCCAACATTAGGGACCCATTATTTTTAATATTTGGGCAATGATGTAATGGTCTAGTTTTGTGGTAGTAAAAATGTTGTGAGATCATATATTTAATTGTTTGGGCAATGGTTAACTGTTTGGACAATGCCTTTGAAGTGGCTGATAGCTTGCATGCAGGGTTTCCTCAAGGGTTCGAAGGAAGGGAGAACAATAAAACCCCTCCCAGGCACCAGTTCCAAACATGCATGCTATGTTTATTAGACTAGTAGGCAGGGACGAGCATGTTGGGCGAAAGGTCCACTAGTAATTGCCCATGGCGAGTCGAGTTTGGCTCTGTTGGTCCTACTGATTGGTCTAAGAGTAAATTGGATGCTTTGAACTCATATACGAAGTCAAAACTGTATTTCAAGCTTATCGGAACAGCCGAACTGGGGTGACACTTCATTTCCCCGTCGTGCGCCTACGTCGGAAAGGGGAAAATTTGGGGCTTCTCACATCCGTGCGAGGGATGGCCATTTTTTCTTTCGAAGACGTTTCTTAGGACATGAGCTACCATTTGAACGGTGGGATTAGCAGATGGAGCATCTTTGGTACCCGGATACTTAAACCCTCCTGAAAAATATAACAAATACAAATTCAAGAAGGATTCAGGTTGGGAATGGAGCATTGCAACATGTTCAAGGAAGAGGCTTATTACAGCTAACTGATTTAGCTGGAAATATTGTAAATATTCAGAATGTTTTGTGTGTGCTTGGCATTATCAAGAACTTGATATCAGTTAGTCAGTTGTGTGATTTGGGTTACAGAGTTACATTTGATGCTGATCAGTGTAATATCTTGATGAACGCTCGTAATCAAGTTTCCCAACCCTTGTTCTAGTTGGCTCTCTGGTTCTTTGTTTGGTTGCACCATGCCCAGCAGGTTGCAAACTCGTGTGCGGATTTGTTGGTTGTTCATACGACTAGGTTGCAAACTCGTGTGCGAATTTGTTGGCTGTTCATACGAGTAGGCTGTTTAACGATTTAGGCCCTTAAAGTTTATCTACGTTTGCTTTTCTTAGGGCCCGAAGGGCCCAAATTTTTTTTTAATATAGCAATCAACACACAACTACCATTAACATTATTAACACAAACCATTGCATTTAACACATTTAAATTAAAATCCCCCTTAAACCCCCTTTGGTTTGGGTGCATATTCACACGGGGTTACTCGAGAACGAGAGAAATTTCGGATGGGCATATTTGCCCTTTATTCCAAGATCTGGACCGTTATATAGCGATCCTCGTTTGTGGGGTATGCATGTACAAGTTTTTGTATATCTTGTATATTAAAGTTTGCAAAATACTATAAGGTTTGAGAGAATGTACTCAATGGTGTTAATTTTGTACATGTATTGTAAATTTTTGGGGCTCTACGCCCTACGAAAACCCGCGTAAACCCCGTGTGAATATGCACCCAAACCAAAGGGGGTTTAAGGGGATTTTAATTTAAATGTGTTAAATGCAATGGTTTGTGTTAATAATGTTAATGGTAGTTGTGTGTTGATTGCTATATTAAAAAATTTTTCTGAACCTAAGAAAAGCAAACGTAGATAAACTTTAAGGGCCTAAATCGTTAAAACAAAATTCTACGTGATGAACAGCAACAAATTCAAGCATTACGAAGTTTGCAACCTAGTCGTATGAACAACCAACAAATCAAGACACGAAGTTTGCAACCTGGCCGGGCATGGTGCAACCAAACAGAGAACCGTGAGAGCCAACTAGAACAAGGGTTGGGGAAACTTGATTACGAAGCGTTCTAACCATCTTGTGGTCTTTGACTCAAACAAGAAGAGTGGTAGGGCCAAGCCATACTGTGACTATTGACCCATATTCCTTGTGCAAGATAAACCGCATACAATGAAAAACCAAGCATGGACACCAACTTTTGTCATTTGAAATGACATTAAGAACTGAGCCCGAGCCAAGTTGTTACAAAATGGAAAACAATTCAACAAGCTTGCTCCATGAATAAAACAATTTAACAAGTTAAACTATGTTAATTAATAAACTTGAAGCTCTTATTTTACTCCTGGCTCTAGCGAAAGTGTAATTACTTAGTCAAGAACAATTCGTGACAGAGCTTTTGCCTTATCTTTGTGCCTTTGCCTTCTTCGAGTCGGAAGAACAACTCGCATGCAGTTCACATTTATCTCTTAAATTGAGAACCACAAATAAAAGAAGATGCATTTTGTGAGTCCACTTGTAATTAAGAAAGGGAGGGACCAACTGAAAAGATTTTTTATCTTAGACCTCTAAAAAGACAAATGGGGGTCCCGTAAGCGATTTCCTTAATCCAAAGAGCCGGCACCCCAATCTTCGCATCAACAAAAGGTAACAAGAAGCAAGAGCTTTCACATGATGGCAATAGCTTCAAGCTCCACATACCCCGCAACATCGATGAATACTGGTATTTGTGCTCGACGACTTGGTTTGTCCAACCTCATCCGGGCTCATGCTTAAGTATTCTGGCTTCTGATCGGATAGCAAGATTTAAGTATTGGGCCCATGAATAAAGCATCCGAGATTAGAATTTGGGTGAAGTGTCGAAACAAGCCGTTCGGTTTAAGCATCTCAATGCGGCACAAATCTATTGGCAATGGTCGTTTTTCTCCCTTTAGTCATTTGCGGTCGAGCTATGGATGCATTATCTAAAGTAAAGAAAGCCGATTTGGACAAGACCCATTTGAGCGACGGCCACGGAACCACAGTGGCTGCAAAGGAAAAAGATAGCATAAAAAGAACAACTCCCCATTTGCAAGCCATAGCCCATCTCAAATCCCCTTCATAATGAGAACCAGTTCAGATTCTTAAATAAAACCCGGATCCCGCATGATCCAGAAATATTCAACACCACAAATCTTTAGTCTTACTTTTAGCAAATCCTCTTTTCGTGCCCATTTGTCGCTTGATTTGGCTTGCCCACATACGCGCAATTTGAGCTCCATGACGATCGATTAGCTCGTCCCTCAAAACAATTGGAGCTGACCCTCGAAGAAACTTCTGCAGAAAAAAATCTACCCGGTGTACGACCCATGAAGAAATCCCCAGCAGAATACACCCTGAATGGAAAAATAAAAGGGGAACTGACCTACCCCTTGGATCGAATCTGCTTCAAAAACACCGCAAAAAACTCGCTGCTTGAAAAGGACCATTCGGGTGGAAAAATTTTCTTGTTGAGGGAAGAATTAAAGCACGAGGGTGCAACACCACATTTGTTTAGAATCGCCACAAACCCTAACCGCCCCTAATTAGGGTCACTCGAATCTCATGAGAAAAGGGCTTTTATTATAAGCCCTTGATCTTTTTGAATTAAAAGAGGGCTTTCTTTGTAAGCCATCTGATCTTAACCATTGAGGAGGATGAAACAAAAATTGCACAAATTGCATGCAAAATTTTGGTGCACTCTAGATGTACTGATTAGTATGCCTCGTGCAATACGCTCATGAAATCATATGAAAACCATGCCAAAAAGCGTATAAAATCACAAAAAAACCCCCTGTTATAATGCTACATATTGAAATCAAATTTTATGGAAAACGTGTGGGAAACTTGTATGGACTGGATAATGCTGTTGTACATGATTCTATTTACAGTTCAAGAAGTTGGCATAGAAGTTTGGCATAATAGACTTGCACACACCAATTATAAAAAACTGGAATCTCTTCATAAGCAAGGGCACATAAGATGTGAAAATACAAACAAACTTGACTTGATTTGTGAAGGATGTGCTTTGGGAAAGCTAAATCGATTACCATTCCATAAAAGAAAAAGTAGAGCACAACAGAAACTTGAGCTGATACATTCAGATTTATGTGGTCCCTTAAATGTCAGAAGTAGGACCAATAAAAGATATTTCATAACATTCACAGATGATTATAGCAGAATGTGCACCACATACTGTCTAAATAGAAAATCTCAAGCTCTAAGTGCTTTCAAGCAGTATGTTGCAGAAAATGAAAAAGAAACAGGATTCAAAGTAAAATGTATCAGATCAGATAGAGGAGGAGAATACCTCTCAAATCAATTTAAAACATCCTGCGTATCACATGGAATAAAGAGACAATTGACCTGTAGACATTTACCACAACAGAATGGTGTCTCAGAAAGGAAAAATAGGACCTTGCTGGATGCAGTTAGATCAATGTTAAAGGAAAGTGGACTGCCTAACAATCTTTGGGAAGAAGCTTTACACACAGCTGTTGAAATATACAAAACATGCTACCATCAGTAAGCTTGCAGGGAAATATTCCAAAACTGTTGTGGGAACCAGAAACTAAATTGAACTATGAAAAGTTTAAAGTATATGGGTGTATGGCCTATGTACATGTGCCAACAGAGTTAAGGAAGAAGTTAGATAACAAAGCAGAAAGAGGATTCCTAGTGGGATATGATAAAGAATCTAAGGGGTACAGAATTTACTTACCTGAATCCAAGCAGATAAGAATTAGTAGAGATGTGTTATTTAGCAGGTATTGTATAAACACAAATTCAGAAAGGGGAATGAAATTCAAACTGATAAGCCTGAAGAAATTCCTAAGTTTGAATTTGAAGAAGAAGATTATGATGATCTAGAGAAACCAGATGAGAAGAATGAGCTGGAGAAATCTGCTTGTGAGGATACCCACGAATCAAGACAAACTAGTGCTGAACCTACAAATGATTATCCTGAAAAAAAAGAAAAGGAAAACACAGGCAGAAAAACTTATAGAAGAGGCTGGACTTGGTAATCAAACTTATGGAAGAAATGAAATGGGAAGAAGTAGAAGAATTGAGGCTAAGACCATTGAGCATGAATATATTATGGCTATCTTGGAAGATGAAATAATACCTCAAAGCTCTGCAGACGTCCAAGAAAGCATTGACAAGGATAAATGGACATCAGCCATGAATGAAGAACTCAACTCGTTTGAAGAAACTAAGACATATGAACTTGTGAAGTCAGATGGCAAGCAGAATATTATTGGCAGCAAATGGCTATTCAAAATTAAACTAAACCCAGATGGTACAAAAAAATACAAAGCTAGATTAGTAGCTCAAGGGTATACACAGAAAAAGGGGAGAGATTATGATGAAACATATTCACCTATAGTCAAATTGACAAGCATCAGAATATTATTGGCCATGGCTAATACTATGCAATTAGAAATACATCATATGGATGTTAAAACAGCATTTTTAAATGCAACTCTAGAAGAGGAAGCATTCTTAAAGCAACCTCCAGGGTATGAACAAGGCAAGAATATGATTTGGAAGCTAAACAAAGCTGTGTATGGATTGAAACAGTCTCCAAGGGAATGGTATCTTTGCATGAATCAATTTCTGCAAGAACAAGGATTTAACAAGCTGCACAATGATGGTAATCTTTATAGATTTGAGCAGAATAAGGAATATTGCATTATAGCCCTCTATGTAGATGACTGCATTATGGTGGCAACCTCACTGAATGTTCTAAGAAACTGTAAGGACATCCTAAAGTCTAGGTTTCAAATGACAGATTTGGGAGAGCTAAGAAAATTCTTAGGAATCGCGGTGGTCAGAAACAAAGAACAAAAATGGCTTAAATTACATCAAAGTAAGCATATAGAGAATATGCTTAAGAGGTTTAACTTGGTTGAGGCCAAAACTGCAAAAATTCCCATGACTCCAGGACATAGATTGACTGATATTCAGCAATCTACAGATGAAGATATTATAAAGATGGAAAATATACCTTACAGAGCTTTGGTTGGATGTCTCCTCTATTTAGCTAATTGCACTCGACCAGATATTTCTTATGCTGTAAACATTCTGAGCAGAAGGAATCATGATGCCACTAGGGAACATTGGGAGGCAGCCAAACGTGTACTCAAATATCTAAAGGGTACTCAAAACCAAGGAATATGTTATGATTCAACAGATCTTACAATGTCTTGCTATAGTCAGATTCATGCTTATCTTTCATCTTTCAAAGTATGTCTGTCATTCTGCTATATAGTGGCAGCTTTGAGGGCAATGTTAGAGCCTTGAAATGAAAAGTTCCTTATACATCAGGCACACAACATACGAGAAAGCTTTTTGTGTAAGCAAAGCTTGTGTACAAGGAATGTAATAATGCTTTGGGACTAGCATTTTTCTTAAAAGTAGCAGTGAGTTTTATTTATCCTGTTTATTCCTCTGCTTAAAATGATTGGAACAACAATAGGCTTTGACCATACATGCATATGACCAGAGGCTTTTCTAGACTCTTATGAACATAAGATTGTCTTGAGGTATAATTGTCTTTAACTCTAATGGCTTAAAATATTACTATTTAAAAATGATCAGGACAGTTTTATGTCTTTTCCAGTCCAGGATATATATTAAATACTTGATGTTTTGGGATACAAGTGCCACCATAGATTTTCGGATCTTAGTGTGGACAGATAATACTACTAGGGGGATTGACCCTTGGTAGATGAGTCTGCTAGTTGGCTTTTGTCATGGCTAGTGGCTGCTGGATTTTTTTAGGAATTTCTGGTCATTGGTCTTATCAGTGACTCTTGCACCCTAAGCTCAAGTATTTAGTATAGTTTCCTCGCTTTATTCATGTTCCTTTTCCTGGGCCTGTTGAGTTTATACAGTTTGAAATCAACTTTATATGATGATATGTTGGCTCACAATAAGTCATATGACTATTTACAGGTACATGTGTTGGTATTGCATGTATGGAAAAGGATTTATCTACCATTGGAATCCACATTTCCAATTGGTCACCTGCATGGAAGAAGAAATAGTTGAGCTGGGACACAGTGTAGTACCCAAGCAACATCATGCAAAGAGTGGCGTATAGGCCATCATGCATTTACTTGAAAAACGATGCTCGTGGTATGAAGCTGGAAATGCGACAAGCCACTATAATTCAGGTGACTTTTATGCATTTGTAATAAATTTAGCAGCCCTTGGCTGTGAGACGCATCTTTGGCAACAAAGACTTTTAAAGCAACAGTCCGTGGCTTTGAAATGCCATCCTTGGCACTAAAGCCTCTAAAGCAGTGACACCAATATGCATAAGCCACTGGGCCTGATAAACTACATTGCCACTCGGCCTAGTTCCTTATATTATTCCTGTTATTGGGAAGCATAAGGATGCAGCATTTTAATTATAGTACCTACATGAAAGACATGCAACTGAAACATACTTGTTCCATGTTCCTAAAATAAAGAGTTGGAAGCAAACATATCATATATGCTTAGAATAAGGTTATGGCAACTGACATAGACTACTACTAAAACTCAGGTGATTTTTTACTCATTCATGTGATGCACTAGAGGCTTTAACAAAGGAAACTACTATGAATATGATGTAGGAGCTACTCCGTTGCCACTCGGCCTGATAATTACAATGCTACTTGGTTTTATACTTTACACTATTAGGCATGGTATACTATCATCTAGCTTACATCCTTTGGGTTTAAATTCTGTATAGGGAAGGGCTAGATCTCTGCTGTAATGGTAGGGTCTGCCCTCCCTAATATTACAGCTTAATTTAAATAAGAGGTCTTCTCTTTCCTACGGTCGGTGGGAGGATTTTCTTATGAAGTACTTTCATGGGAAAATGTGAGTCTAGGTTGGCAGGTTGCTACCCCATAGTATGCTTCTATGGCAAAGGCATAATATACAAGCGAGTCTAGGTTGGCAGGTTTCTATGCCATAATTGACACATGGCATAGATGTATTTAGAGGTGTAGCTAAAAATTCTAACAAAGCTATCTACCTTGGTCGTGCTCTATCTTATAGAAAAGGTTTTTGTCTATGGATAAATTAAAAGATTTTGCATGCATGTTTAACCATTTGTTGTAAAAAGTCTTGCATGTTATAGTTGCCCATCTTTGTGTTTTCTTTATCTTCCTTGAAAATATGCACTTTATGGCATGCCATTTGTAACTTTTTAATTTGGCACCTTACAAGATAGAAGGTACGTTGCTTTATTCCTTATGGTATAATAAAGGGATTTTTGGCTACGAAAGTTTGCAAATAGGATATTGGCTTTTCTCTCATTACATTATCTAAAAGTAAAAAAATAGAGAGGTCTAGCTTACAGAACTGTGAGCCACACGATTTTGCTGGAGTTGCCAGTTGGAAACTTGACTGCGAGATGGAGACATTTCCTTCATACATTCCAAAGGTAAATTTTGATTCATTGATAGTTTAAGATAGTAAGCTTGAATGGATATGAATGCTCTGACATAAAGCGGAAAGCTATTCAAAGATTTCCATATCCAGGAGTGTTAGACTTTCTAAATAGCCACAGCCCACACAAGCGGTTTTTCCCGGGCAAAGGGCAGCATAAAATTTATATGGATGCTCATTTAGATCAGACAGCATTCTTGTAATGCCCTTTGCATGAGGCGCAAGGGTCTGGCCCATAGTAAGGACGATGCTCTTATGATAGGCATATGAGGACATGCAATAAGGTTTGCCATATCTGTTCTTAGAATTCAGAGGCTATATGAGTTTATCGTGGCCAAGTTTTTGGTTTTTTGCTCTATTATGCTAGCAGTTTTAGCAATAAATGTAAGTAATAGATTTACTCTGTTCATTTGATCTATACATTTGATAAGATCCTTTACTCTGTTCATTTGTTTTATACATTTGATAATATCATGTTTGAGTTTGCAAATTCATTTTACAGTCCATTTTTCTTGCTTCTTCTAACTAATGGGCAAAGGGGATACAAATGGTGACCGGTGATGGACCGAGAAGCCAATTGTACCTTTTGGCCCTTGCTACATTACCATTTTCATGCTAATGTAGTATTGTTTGGCTGCAGGTACCAGGCTTCTCTTCCCTTTGTGTCTTTCTTTGCTTATGGAATTAGTTTTTGCTGAAGAATGGACGAGAAACATATACTGCATGCAGTTTTCAGCCAAGTTCTACATGCCAAGTTTATTTACATTTTAGATTTGATGATGGACGAATTTTTACAAATGAGGAAGTTTTTCTATGCTATCTACATCAAAAGATACACATCAAGTAATATCGTTCTCTTATTCAAGCAATGGGGCTGCAGACCTGCAGGCAGATATATGATCTACTAAAATTAGAGTTGTTCTTTAGCTCAGATTCGTGCTTATCTTTAAGTATGTCTGTCATTTTGCTATATAGTGGCAGCTTTGAGGGCAATGTTAAAGCCTTGAAATGAAAAGTCCCTTATACATCAGGCACACAACATACAAGAAAGCTTTTTGTGTAAGCAAAGCTTGTGTACAAGGAATGTAATAATGCTTTGGGACTAGCATTTTTCTTAAAAGTAGCAGTGAGTTTTATTTATCCTGTTTATTCCTCTGCTTAAAATGATTGGAACAACAATAGGCTTTGACCATACATGCATATGACCAGAGGCTTTTCTAGACTCTTATGAACATAAGATTGTCTTGAGGTATAATTGTCTTTAAGTCTAATGGCTTAAAATATTACTATTTAAAAATGATCAGGACGGACAGTTTTATGTCTTTTCTAGTCCAGGATATATATTAAATACTTGATGTTTTGGGATACAAGTGCCACCATAGATTTTCGGATCTTAGTGTGGACAGATAATACTACTAGGGGGATTGACCCTTGGTAGATGAGTCTGCTAGTTGGCTTTTGTCATGGCTAGTGGCTGCTTTTTTTTTTTTTTATAGTACCTTAAGACATTTTTGGTTTTTTATAAGGATATGCTCACAGTCTAGGTGGCAGGGCAGCTGAACTCATGGGCCATGAATAAATATCATGCTATGTACACTGTATTAAACCTAATGGTTGGAATACAAACTAGTATATGTAATTGACAATAAAGAGTTAAAGCATTATTGGTCTTTTTGGGCGAAAAATTGGAAATAGGGCTTTTTGACGACCATCGGGGAGATGGGTGTGATTTCGTAGCATAGGCCATGGACTTGCTCACGCCTTTTGCAAAGAGATATGATACCGAATTCCCATGCATGACTCGGTAATAGGTACACCTACTTTATCGGATTATATAAGGGGCTTGCCTCAATTTGTAGCAGATGCATGCGCCTTTGGGTCAAGCCCCCGATCCGCATACGACAAGGAAGAAGGGGATTTGAATATGGCCACTAGAAAAAGGATGGTCGAGGAAAAGAATGAGAGCAAACAAAAAGATTTATCAATTTAGAAGCTCTGTTGTTAAGGATAGCTTTGTTCTGAATGCCAAGAATGATGCTCAGAATTGCAGCAACAATGCAGATGGAGATGCTACTGGGTTGAAGGATAAAGGCAAATCACATGCTGTGATACCAGGAGAAGTGATGGTGACGAATACAATTGCAGACATATGTGGGATCAATAATACCACTGGACAATCTGCCCATGATGGTGCAAGCATTGAAATTCCCATCAACACATCTGGAGCTATTGTATCAACGGCACGTCAAACTAAGGTTTGCAATGGTATTTGTGTTGATTTGTTATTATATGATGAGATTGGCAGCCACCAGATCTGATAGTTGGGCTAAGAATGCAAGGATATTAATCTGAATATTATGGGTAATTACATTCTAACAAATGTGATCTGACTATTTCTCTTCTTGATTGAATAGATTGCTATGAATACAATAATGGAGATTTACATTCTAACAGCAGATCTTGATATTTACTTGATTTAATAGGTTGCTATGAATATGATAATGTAGATTTAAAATCTCTACAGATATGGTATGAGCATTTGCAGATGTAGTTTGCTGCCTATGTTGTAGATCTAAGTGGATCTGCCCGGTTTGGCAGTAGAGTAAATATTTGACTATAGATGCAGTATCTTAAATCTAAATTATGATAGCAATGGCATTTAGTAATAATGCTATCAGATTTGGAAAGCTTACTTTAATGTTAATTTGTTTACGAATTGAATAATAGCAAGGTGATGGGGATAACCTCAAGGAAGCCCATGACACCTGCTATCCCATTCAATTACAACCATTCTAATGCTTGTCTCTTGTTTGTGGATGCAGATAACAGGCTTCCTTGCTACTTGTTATGTATTCTACCTAAGAAAATCTGATATGAAGGATTATTTGGTGGATATATTGAAGATTATGCTATGAAATATCCAGATCTGTTTTTCTGCATGGAAATAAACCTAAATCGACAGTGATTGTAGGCAATTTAACATGAATATATTCAGTTTGTTGTTATGGACAAAGGTAAAATTCGGTTATGAACCTATTTGGGGATTATTGCATACATATGTACTAAAGTAAGTATTAATGATTAATTCCATATGGTGTAAAATGATTCCATGTCAAGGCCATGACTTAAAGTGTACCTGTTTTTTGTCTTGGGCTGCTAATTGATGCTAAGTACTTTCTTGCAAAGACTGTACATGGTTAAATGGTTAAAGGTCCGACCTGATCTGGGTCTTAAAGGTTTTTTTTTTTTTTTTTTTTTTAATGATAACCCAATCAATTGTTTTATAAGTATGATCTATGGTCCCTAGAATGGTGATTTATGCATCCATATTAAACCCCTTAAAACCCCCAGTTATTATGACATATATGGATAAATATGTGAAAGGAAGGCGGTTGAAATTATTTCACAATTAAAATCCCTTTGAAACCCCCTTTGGTTTGGGTGCATATTCGTACGGGGGTGACTCCAGGCATCGAGAGCTATTGGATGGAAATATTTGGCAGTTATTCCTAGATATAGACCATAGATAGTGATCCTCATTTCTGGCATATGCTGTATAAGTTTTGGTATACTGTATAACGAGGTTTGCAAAATACTAAGTCAATGTATTTAATGGTGTTAATTTTATACATGTATTATATGGTTTTAGAGAGTACAAAAGGGGTTCTCATTGCCATACATCACCCCCTGTGCGAATATGCACCAAACCAAAGGGGATTTCAGCGGGATTTTAATTAAAAAATGTTGGACGTAATGGCTTGTGTTCAAATGATTCAAAAGTTTTGGGCTTCTTCGGGGCCCTTTAAGAAATGGCCCCAAAAAAAGAGAATAAATATAGAAATACAATAATAAGGGATCATAAATCACAAAAATTTAGGTTAAGGTGAAACTATTGTAATGAACATAAGCAATTGCATGAGCATCGTAGAGATAAACAATTGTCAGAGCATGATATAGGTATCAATGGGAGCATATGTGCATGACATATGTATCAATGGGAGCATATGTGCAATCTCTTGAGTTTGTAGGAGTCCCAATTGAACTGTTTGATACTGATAAAGAACATTAAAGGAGAGATCCATACAACTAAAAACACACATTTATTGAAAGCACTCAAATAAAGCACATCTCTAGCATTCACAATATCTCAAAGCCATAGTCCAAGTATAGTAGGGTTCCATGAATGCCATAATCAATAACTAATATATTTTTCAGATAATGGATAATATATCATATAATAAATTATCAGCTTAAAATATTATATTTAAGCTTCTGCAGTTTGTTGGAGATATTTATTGTATCTCCCTAGGGATTTGAACCCTAGACAACTCCATGAGAATCATTGGAGGATAATGTTAAACTAACCTACAATGTTTTTGAAGCAAGTTCCCGAATCCACTAAAGGAGCTTGACTTGGACATTCAGAGTAAACACATCCAGTGTAAGTGCAAATTTGGCACGGAACTATCCGTCTTTATGAATAAGCTGTATATGCATGTACAGGCTATGGCTGTGGCTAAAAAACATTTTTTTTTTTTTTTTTTATTCTGTAAATCTTAAAGTAGAAACTAGAATTTGGCACAAATCTATTAGCGGCTGGAAGCTTTAAAGAAGGCGATTGCCATGGTATGGAACTTTAAGAATCTCTGCAACAACAATCCATGCAAAGAATGTTAGCTTATGTAAGTGTTTTAGCTAGTAAGAATTTAGTGTTAATTTCCTAGACCAAAGCTAGAAAACATAAGGAATTTCTTACCTTTCTTTTAGAAACCATACAATGCTTCTGAAAACCTAATGTTTTCGAAGCCAGACTTGAGGAAGAGGCAATTTGCAGCAAGACATCAACAAAAAATACAAAAGAAGATAATGACCTTGATGAAACTAACTTGATGAATGACCAATGTAAGGTGCTGCAATTGAGTTCCCATGAGTTACTGGTCTGGATAATACATTAGAAATTTGCAAATGAGCCAATGAAGTAGGCTTAGTAATTTGTGAAGCATTAGCTAATGATTTACCTGGTGTTGTCCACACCGACATTTGACTTGTCTTGCAAACGATCGAAACTTGAATGAGATGGCTAAGTTAGTATTTCCTCCTCGATGGAGTTGTTAAAATTACAAAGTATGATGATATGTTGGATGATGTACTCGTTGAAGGCTTAACACCGGGATTAAAAAACCCTGTCCTTTTGGATTTTCAAAGAAAAACCCTAGTGATAAGCCCGCAGCAAAGGGCTTGGACAATCTTCAGGCTACTACAAGGGTTCCCAAAAAATTTGAATATCGACAAAACCAGAAAGTGCGTGTTAACTAAATCCCTGCACAACATAAACACTAAAAAAACTTCAAAATAAAAAAGGGATCGATCCCCCTTCACATGAGGACTCACATCATGCATCCAAAACTGCCGATAAGAAGAGAACTCTACTTAACTTTTAAGAATCGCGAAGGACGAAAGAGAATTGACTCAATCCAAACAACCAGGCCAGGATGGAAAGAGGAGAATGAAAAACGTCAGAATTGTCTATCCATAGAGGAAGAAGCCCCTCCCCTGCATGGTTCACGAGGAAGAGAAAAGGAAACTGTCGAGACGAAGAAGAAACGTCAATTTGAGAAGCTGAAGAAGACTCCTGCTATAAAAAACCTAAAGCAGAGGTCCAAAATTGCATGCAAAACGTGCATATATGCATGCATGCTCCTCCTCCCGAGAATCTCGACCCTACAGAGTGGATCGATTCGCAATGTTCTAATTAACTCAATGTCCAATAAAGCTAAAAAATATATCATTGGAAAGATGATACCTCAAGGTATCCAAAAAGTAGACTTTTTGGTTCAATCTATCATTTGTAGACAAAGCTACATTGTCCCAAAGTTTGTCTATTTCAAGACTACTTTGGTTCAGAATTTGGCCACTTTTGTGCTTCATATCTCATCCTAATATGGTTCAATTTTGGTTCAGATCAATTCCTATATTGTTCCACAAGTTAGCCAGCATATTCAGCCAGTAACCTAATATTAAGCATATAAATAACTTAAGAAATTCACAATGTATATCTACGCTCTTAATTTCTAGAGCAGTTCATGCAAAGGTCTAGGGAATTTGAACTCCTATTGGTGCATCAATTTCCAGAGATCATCCTGCATACACAGGCAAAAATTAGAGTTGCACACATAGGTAAAGCTAAAGTTACCAATTCCATTGTACATCGCCTCTGCAACAAACAAACAAGATTTCAGATTAAAGTTGCAATGAGTAAATAAGATCCAATAGCAGAAATAAAGACACATTTACATTATATAATCTTGAGAATACAAAGAATTCAGAGATTTTAATCTCTTTGCTGGTCTATTAACAATTGAATCATCTTGCCCATGATCACATTCATGAGTATCTTCAAGGCTACAATCAATCTGCCAATTGGTTTGTCCCAAATCTGGATTTTCAGTCCCTTCTTCTCTATTTACTGAATTTTCATGATCACTCTCATCATCAAAATGATCTACAGCCTCATCAAAGCATTTGTCAGCATTTGCTATTGGAATATGTACATAAATTTCAAGATTAGCTTCATGTGGATCAAGTTTATTATAATTATCAAGTTTTGGTATTTCCAGAATTTCATCTTCCTCTTCCTGATCTAATTTATCATCCTCATCATTAACATCATTCAAATCTAGATTTATATCAGATTCAAAAACCGAATTCTGAATCTGAATCTTCAACTTGCAATTTGAGTTGTTAGATGAACTTTAAATGAAGCAAATAAAGAAGGAAAGAAAATAAACATAGAACATCAAAATATAAAATACAAATTATAATTACTTTCTGTCTCTTCTTTCCCTTTGCCTTTCTTGCCTCCTTTTGTTGTAATTTTGCCTCCTTAAGCCCTTTGCTTTTTACTCTCCTCTTTCTCCCTCAATTTTGCTTCTTTTATTTTCTTCTTCTCTTCCTGAGTTGCCTTCTTTGCCTTAATAGCTTCCTCCCTTGCCTTCTTCTTTTCCTTCTTCTCTATTTCTTCTTGCTCCAGCCTAGCTATAATATCTACTTTAGTCACAAGAAATGTGCCCTTGATATCTCTGGGCATAAAAGTTCTCCTACCTCTTTGCCTAATCTAAATTTGTGCACTCTCCTGTTGTCCCTCATTATCTGCAACATTCTGTCTACGTTTCCTACAACCTCATCCACAGCATCAACAAGTTGATCCAGAGGTGTATCAGTCCTATTTTCTTGGAATATAAAGTCTCTACCACCAAGTTCTGGTACATCTTTAGCTGGATATTCAATGGACATATTCCTGTTTTCTGGAATCCAGCAGTTAGATTAGCAGGGGTTAGAGAACGTTCTAATGCTTTAGATACAAGTGCAGTTAAATCCTCTTTGATAGGTTCCACGCATACTTATGCAGGCTGTACTTATGCCTAGCATTCCTAAAAGCTTTCTTAAATGGCCAGAAGCAAGCCACATCAAGTGGGTGCAATCTGTGGCTTGTATGTAAAGGAAGCTTTAAGATTTGAATGCCAATAGAAGCAGCATATTTAATTGTCTCAACCTGCAAATGGCTTCCATGCCCATCCAAAATCAACAAATGCGGATTATCAATTGAAACACCACCAGGAACATTACGTTTAAAATGATCAATCCAACTCTTGAAGAGATCATTGGTAATCCAAGCTCTAGGTTGCATGGCCATTGCTGCATCAAGATCACAACCATCTAGATAATGCTCACATTCACTTTTCCCTTTCAAAATGTACAAATAAGGCAGTTTTGTACCTAAAGCTGATAGCAGAGCACAGTCAGCCACTCCCTATTCTTCATTGTTCTTTCAAAAATCTTCTTTGCACCCTTCCTTGAGATGACCCTAAGGCCAGATTCGTTTCTTGCCTGCACCCCAAATTCATCACAATTCATATGTGATTTGCATCAAATCCAAAAGTGTTGTATGACCAGAATAAAAAGCATCTAAATTTGGGGCAGAGATTGCAATTGCTCGGGCATTATCAACAACCTGTGCTTTTCTCAAAGCTAATTCTGGATATCTACCCTTGAAACAATTCCACCATTTCATGTCAAGAATGCCATCAGTGAAAGGAGCTGGCTTGCCAGCAACAATTTCTGCAACCCTATCTCTAAGCATCCGAATAGTAACTCCAGTTCCATCAACAGCTATCTGCAAGCACCAAACAACAATATCCTCCTCCTCCTTTGTGGTCAAGACCTTGGGCTTCTTCCCATTTTTCACCTTAAAAGTATCAAACAGATAGTTTCTTAGGGTTGTATGAGGGATGTCATGTTTTCTAGCAATCTTACGAATGTTAGAATAACTCTCTTCTACTTCTTCCAAGTAGCATCCATCTGTTCTTTTGTCCATGACCCCTCTTCATATTTCTCAATTTCTTACCTTTCTACATCCTAGGAGGAGGGGCTTGGACTCTATTACGACAAGAAAATCGAGGCCACTGAGGAAGGAGTGTAACAACAGGATCTTCATCTCCAACATGAGAAGGAGCAAGGGATTTGGATGGATGGAAATTGAAACGAGTTTTAAGAGCCCTGAATAGCATTCTAAATGAAAGCAGAAAGGCAAAAAAATTTGGTGCACGAGAGATGCATTTGGTGTGATTTATAGAGAAGTGAAGTGTTGCATTTGATTGTCAATGAATTACATGGATCAATCAGCAAGCAGAAGGTTGGATTGCATGCCACAACATCAATCCTGAGGAGAGGAAACATGGATCATTCATATTTGGGGGAGGCAAAAGATTTTGTGTGGGAAAAGAAGATGGACCAGCTCTCAAGACCAAAATATGAGGCTAATTCTTGCAGAGGTATTGTTTGCATGCATCTAGCAAAAAGCATAATTTCCAGGCATGATTTCCAACCATAGAACAGAAAAGAAATAAAATAAAAAAGGGAGAAAAATTATAGGATAAGGAGTGAACTAACTATGGAAAGATCCTTGTTCACAACGGTAAACAGTTGCTCTGAGTGTTCATTTCAAATAAGGAAAGAGCTGAACTATACAAGGCCACATGTTAAACCATCGAGATACACTGCACAATCCATTTTGGGCGCTTCCATCGGACCAAACAATGTCTCTGATTTGCCGCCTTCAATAGCACTAAAAAACGTCCAACAATGGACTAAAACCATGCCACGTTGGATCTAAAAGGGCTATCAGATGGCCGACAATTTGTCCAAAATTTTGAATGGGATGTGGTATCCCGACCAATAATGGTTCTTCTTTAATTTTAAAACATAGGGATATTTGGAAGAACATGTCTGCACAGATTCGCATTTGGAAGAACATGTTTGCACAGATTCGCATTTGGAAGAACATGTTAGCACATATTGATGTACACCCAAAGGTTTTAACAAATTGTCAAACAGTGGCATGTTCCAAAGAGTTAATACCGAACATATGTCGAGAATCATTAGCACCCATGGCTAGGGCACAAATTGGCCATGTCCAAATGAAGAAGAATCATTTAGCTTTTGCATGCATTATAAGTCTTTACCGTAGGTCTGTGCTAGATGAAAAATTTGTTAGTTGGATGATTATGTGAGAAATATTTAGAAATATGGCTATTTAATAGAAACTATGTATTTTAAATCTTACAGATGGAGATGCCATTTTTCTCTTAAGGTGCATTATTCTCCTTCTTCCTATGGATCAAAGAAATATTCGAGTGGAATTTTCATTTGCCCTTCTGAGATACTCCATTGCAATGGATGCTGCATCAGATTTTAGGGAAGAACTTGAACATAGCACTGCTCATGACCGCCATCTTGCATTTATTACTACCATTCTGGTGGCTGCAGAATTAGGGAGCATGAAACGCATTTTTCCTTTTTGTCCAATAAAATTTTTGGTCTGTACGCCTGTTATAGAATGAGCAAAATAGGAAGTATTGGGGAACAAATGAAACTCCTAGATGTAAATGCAAGCAATCTCTCTTTAAAGCAAAAAATTCAAGTGGAATTAATGAGAGAAAGCTCAAGGCCAACTCAAGGTAGATCAAAGTTCCCCAGCCTTTCTCCCTGATATTGCATTGTCTTTGACATCATAATTCCTTCTATCTATTTTCAATTTTTCAATTTAGAAAGGAATGCAATGTGTGTGCATTGCATTGTCTTTTGTCATTTAATTTCTTCGATCATTTTGAGTGGACGAGCTTTTTGTTATTTGAGATATCTATTCTAGGCAAAACATTCATAGGAAAGTAGATAAATTATCATGTGATAGAATAGAATAGAATACATTAATGTCCCTTGTGCCGTAAGGCCCCTGGACTTGTGTAGCATGGGCGAGCTCCCTAAAAGGGTGCTACTAGCACATCACGCTGTTATAATGTAGCCTTTTCTGAAGGCTGACTTTTTTCTTTTAATACCGGCATCCCGCTTTACCTCGGCTTCTTGGCCGTGCAGTGATGCGTCGTTATCAATCAGCTTTTAGCTGAGCAATTTGTGTGAGGCTATATGACCCGTTTTGTACAGATCATATTACAAGCCCTCTTTCCTTTGTGTACTTCTACGTAATGCAGTGCGTCATTCTTTGGATCGGCGTCGCGGATCCGTAATGATTACGTCATCGTCATCGATCGTGGGTGGTTCCCCCCATTATATTTACGTATCATCACGATGTCTCGGTAGATCGGACGGTCATTAATCATATGATTCTCATCCTCTATTCTCCCCGTCCACGGTTACGCATATCATCCTTCTTGTCTATCCCTCTCCACTGTCTTTTTCGATTCTTAGATCATGACTTCCCATCCTGAATCTGACCAGGATGTCCCTTCTGTTTTTCCCCAATATGTTATCCCGGTATATCTGGTGTCCTATTTGTTGTTCTGGATTAAAAACTTGTACGAGCCAGTCTGTCTTGGGTCCTGTGTGTCTTTGCAACCATGCTCTTGTCGCTATGTCTGCCCACTCCTCATTCCACTGCCCCTCATTCCACTTTGCCCCTCTTCTATTAGGTCACTTTCGGGTTTAATCCCATCATGCGGTCCATGTTGCCACCTCTTTAAACCATCCAGTGCTTTCGAGGATGTGTGATTTTTGCTGATTCGGTGATTGCAATGCTGGACAGTTTCCCTTGTATGTCCCCTGCATTGTCTCTGAGCAGGTACCTTATGGTTCTCTCCCATGCTCTCACCTCCATCGGTTTTTTGCCTGTTTAAGAGGACCATGATTGTCGTGGCGTGTTTGTCCTTACCACTGAATTCATGCGTGCCATTGCCTAAGAATCCCTTCTGCTTTTCCCAATTTTTTACGTTAAACATGGTCCCCATGCTTACGCTTTCCGTCTAAAGCTGTGGGTGGCTACCCTTTGCACTAAATAGGTAACATTTGATGTCCCAATCGGTTATTCTATACATTTCTGAAGTTTTTCATGTTAAAGTAGCTTCCTATAGCTGATTGGAATCTGGCGTTAGCTCCCTTGGCCCATTTCCACATTGCCATGCATGAACCAACCTAGATATCGTGATACATTTGCTTCCTCTATCTCTTTTCTTTATATCACGAAGGTTTATGCATTCTTATGTCCAAAGATGACTATCTTAGTTTTTGCTAGATTCACGGTCAGCCACTGTCTCCTCACGAATTGTTCTAGAATTTTGAAGCCCGATCATGCATCCCTTTGTTTTTGTTGCCATATTGACTGAGATCACTATGTATACCCAACTCTTTATACACCTTTGCTGCCAATCTTTGAATTCAAATGACTCAACTTTCAAGTAGATCTCCAGTATTTGCTATAATTGGTATTCGTTTTTGTTCGCATTGAATGCTGATGGGGCTAAGCCACTCTAACAGCTTGTGGTTTAATAGGAACTGACGGTCCTATATATTGACGTAAGTTGATGGGGCCAAGCCGCTCTAACAACTTACGTTTGGCACCGGGGATAGAACCACACCGTCATGCCCAAGGCTGCTGGGGCTGTGCCACTCTAACAGCATACACTAGGATAGACGGGGCAAAGCCACTCTAACCATCCTAGCGGGTCAAGTATTGTCAGCATGTAAGTATCCATCAGCATTACAACTTCTGAAACATTTTGTCCTTTACTACATACATATTATGGTACTAGCATCTTTAAACTAGCAGCATACCCACACTCTATAATCTAGCTCTGGCAGACACTCAGCCTAGCACTTAAGCTTATACATCAGATTAGACCAGCCATCACCATATGCACTAGGCAACGAACTACAACAGTATGAATTCATATATAGCAGATCCCACTTTCCATATGACTTGACATGTCTAAGGCAGATAAACAATGACTATATGCATCTATGCAATGAAGGTACATGTATGCAGCAATAGACAAGACCTGATCCATGCATGTCACTTCCTAACCTATACTAAGAATACTACAAAACTAGAAAATGCATATGCTTTAAGCCAGCAAAACTATGAGCCAGAACACAAGAAGAGCAAACAACAAGAAGAGCAAACAACTTATATACATATACATTGTGTCCTTTCATGTGCTTGGCTGTTATTACGTGGTGGACAAATTTTGTTGTTCTCATGGTGGTTTTGAGTTTATAGTGGTCCGGATTACCGGTTGGTGGGTCCGACCCCTCGCTATCCCGGTGGCATGGAGGTTTGAGCCTCTCGTCCGTAACTTATTCCGTCCACCTTTTACTCAAATGAATTTGCCTTGCCTATGCAGCCTAGCCTCTCTGCTGTATTTCCTAATTCGTTGCTCTTCCAAAATCTGCCTTTAGCTATCATGTTCCTAGCCTTGATGCTCCTATGACCCGTGCTTGACATAAAAGTCTCACACAAGCCTATATTGTTTCTAAACATATGTCTCTAGCTTAATGCTCCTAAGACCTTGCTTGACATAAAAGCCTCAATAGCGGTGCATAATAAAAGTGCAATCTACAATCAGAATTGTACAAGGACCCCACGGGCAACGCGCTCAAGTGTGATATCCTTGAGATATATAGGCGTCCATAACTGATATCGACAAAAACATTGCTTCCCTTGGTGGAAGACAACGCTTCCTCCAAAACTAGGCTGCGGCACACTGTTTTGCTATTGAATGCTTTTGAATGCTTTTGAAATGCTCCCCGATAGTGCAACAAAAGTAAATACAACACATAGTGCAGAATTACTCAAATGCATTTGCCTTGCCTATGCAGCCCCTAGCCTCTGCTATATTCCCTAATTTGTGTCGGATATAAACTAGAAATATTTGATCTCTCTTATAAACTTAAGAGCTAAAGAAATCTCAAAGCGAGGAGAAAAGTAGAGAGCAAATTAGAGTGACTAACATGCCCGAAAAATGTCTTTACTAAATGCAATGTCTTGAAATCAAAATATATGCTACCCCAAGCTAACGTAATTGGTCATTGCCTTGATTCAAAATGAAACAGAAAACTTATCCGAAAGCCGTTCGTTTTTAGCTTAGGTGTGCAAAGTTTCGAGGAGGCCGAAGTTTCAGAGCTGAACCGTCTTTCCCAACAGGCCAATCTCTGAAAAGCTTGAACACCATTGGATAGAATACTCAAAGAGCTTTCCAACAAGCCCAAACACACCCAAAACTGCCACCAGATCCAGAAGTTATGGCCAAAAGAAAACTGCAGCCAAACCCTAGCGCCGCCAAAAGAGGGCCGGGACTGTCAGGTGGATTCCGTCGACTAAAACAGAGGAAACACCATACAAATCATACACTAACGGAAAGCTCGTTCGATAAGCTTTCCAACGAGCCCAAGAACATCTGAATCTGACACCGGAATCCCTACCATTCTTCCTACCATTCTTCCTACCTGAGTGTACCAATATTCACCTCCTAAGAAAATCACTCCGATGTCAACCAGGTAAGTCCTTAGCGAGTTTGAACAAGAGGAAGTGTTTGTAAAACCATAAAGGACACCTTCCGGGGCTGCAACATGCAGACCCTCTTTTATGAAAGACACATATTCATGCTGAATATTTTATATTTTATGGGAAACTTGATAAACTTTGGCCTTTGTCAAAAATGCACATTTGTTATCAAATGCAAAATTCTTTTAGCTAAGAGGTGAAAGGAGAAGTTGATAATTATGGAGATAGAACTTGCCACTTTTCAGACTCACGTTCTAGCCATTTGAGGACAAGACAAAGATGCTAACCTCCTTTTCCAATATCCTAAATCTTATATGAGAAAGTTTTAGTCATACAAATCCATCTATTGATATGAAACAGTTTATTCTGGCTTGCAACGGAAACTCAAACAACCCCCGTAAATCATCTTTTCACCATAAAACTTGGGTGTCAATATTAGTAATCTTAAGTTAAGAAGCATCTTAGATATGCCAATATAAATCTTATCAAATCATTGCAAAATGTGGTCTTAAAAATTAACAAGACGTCCTGCTAAGGACTAGTGCCATAGTGTTATCAAGACAAGTAATATAGATAGTTCTTTTGTTGCAGGAGAGTGGAGATGTGAGTGTGGAAGTGACTTGTCTTCTCCATTAGCTTGCAGGCTCTAGGTCAGTGCAGAGCATTCCATCTGACATTGCTTACTAAGCAAGTGTATTGTAAAAGTGTGATACAATTTTGTCTATGAGCCTTCATGCATCATTTTTTTCAATATAGAGAATGTATTTGCCATTTGCATTATAAGTCTTTACCGTAGGTCTGTGCTGGATGATAATTTTATTAGTTGGATTGTTATGTCAGAAAATATTTAGAAATATGGGTGCTTAACAGAAACTATGTATTCTAAATCTTAAAGATGGAGATGCCAGTTTTCTCTTAAGGTGCATTGTTCTCCTTCTTCTTATGGATCAAAGAAATCTTCTTATGTTTGCCATCCTGAGATACTCCATTGCAATGGATGTTGCATCAGATTTTAGGAAAGAACTTGAACATAGCACTGCTCACCAGCGACATCTTGCTAATTGAAGATTTATTAATATCATTCTGGTGGCTGTAGAATTAGGGAGCATGAAACACATTTTTCCTTTTTTCCTTGGTCACCACGATATTTCTGGAGCAAAGTTGTATTAGTTCCAAAGCTTGGGTATGAATATCTGTGTCAAATTGCCTATGCTCCTCCAATAAAAAATTTGGTATGTATGCCTGTTATAGAATGAGCTAAATAGAAAGTGTTGGGGAACAAATGAAACCCCTAGATGTAAATGCAAGCAATCTCTCTTTAAAGCAAAAAAATTCAAATGGAATTAGAAGAGAAAGCTCAAGGCCAACTCAACGTAATCAAAGTTCCCCAGCCTTACTCCCTGGAATTGTATTGTCTTTGACATCATAATTCCTTCTATCTATTTTTAATTTTTTAATTTAGGAAGGAATGCAGTGTGTGTGCATTGCATTATCTTATGTCGTTTAATTTCTTCGACCATTTTGAGTGGACCAGCTTTTTGCTATTTGAAGTATCTATTCTAGGCAAAAATTCATAGGAAATTAGATAAATTGCCATGTGATAAGGTCAACTAATTCAGGCGTTCTTCCTACCCTTCTTCCTACTATTTTTCCTACCGTTCTTCCTATCATTCTTCCCATTTGAGTGTACCAATATTCACCTTCTAAGAAAATCACTTCGGTGTCAATCATGACGACTCCTAAGCAAGTTTGAACAAAAGAAAGCGTTTGTAAAACCATAAAGGACATTTTCCGGGGCTGCAACATGTAGATCCTCTTTTATAATAGACACATATTCATGCTGAATATTTTAAATTTTATAGGGAACTTGATTGGCCTTTGTCAAATATGCACATTTGTTATCAAATGCAAAATTCTTTTAGCTAAGAGGTGAAAGGAGAAGTTGATAATTATGGGAGATAGAACTTGCCACTTTTCAGACTCACGTTCTAGCCATTCGAGGGCAAGACAAAGATGCTAACCTCCTATTTCCAATCTCCTAAATATTTTATGAGAAAGTTTTAGTCATACAAATCCATGTATTGATATGCAACAGTTTATTCTGGCTTGCAACGGAAACTCAAACAACCCCCGCAAATCATCTTCTCACCATAAAACTTGGGTGTCAATATTAGTACTCTTAAGCTAAGAAGCTTCTTAGATATGCCAATATAAATCTTATCAAATCATTGCGAAATGTGGTCTTAAAAATTAACAAGACGCCCTGCTAAGGACCAGTGCCATAGTGTTACCAAGACAAGTAATATGGATAGTTCTTTTGTTGCAGGAGAGTGGAGATGTGAGTGTGGAAGTGACTTGTCTTCTCCATTAGGTTGCATGCTCTAGGTTAGTGCAGAGCATTCCATCTGACATTGCTTACTAAGCAAATGTATTGTAAAAGTGTGATACAACTTTGTCTATGAGGCTTCATGCGTCATTTTTTTTCAATATAGAGAATATATTTGCCATTTGATCCAGTTTCAATAATGAAGTAAAACGTAAACACATTTGATGAGATGTCTGCTTAGATTCACGTGGAATGTTACTTAAGTTGTAGAGAGATAGTATATGCATTACTTAAGTTACCAATCGGCCAGTTGAGAGTAGCTAATTAGAGCTAGAACAAGGTATTGTCCCGGCATCAGGTCAGTTCAATTGTCTCGTATCGCCTCCAATTGTGTAACCAACTAATTCTCAAGTGGACGTTAAAATACTATTTCATTTTCTATTCTAGTCTCTTAAGTGAAATACCTGCAACTCCACAACTACAGATACGTGAATTGCTGCATAAATTGTTGACACTAGATTGAAAGTTAATACAACTACACAACTACAAATACATGAATTGCTACATAAATTGATGACACGAGGTTGGACGTTAATAGTGGGTTCAACCTTGGCCGCCGCGATAAATTTCTTGTATGTTTAAAACATGTCTTTCCAAAAAATACATCATACACACACCATTTGATTTAACATTTGCAAGGCATGACGATCGTGACTAAGTAAAATCGATATGAGTAGATGTTTATTATAGGTCCCAAACGACTAAATAACATAGATATTGAGTAGATGTTTATTATAGATCCCAAGTCATATGAGACCGAATGAAATACGTCATAGGCCTATAATAAGTCAAATTCATCCCCGTCAAGGATAGTGTTGGCACTAACACTCGTGTCAAAGTCTCTAGTGACTTGTTGGGTTTAGGTGAAACTGCTACTTTCTGTCGGTAGCACTAATACTTTCAGTGATTGTTTGGGTTGAACTTCAGTGATTGTTTGGGTGCTTGTATGCCTGTTATAGAATGAGCTAAATAGAAAGTGTTGGGGAACAAATGAAACCCCTAGATGTAAATGCAAGCAATCTCTCTTTAAAGCAAAAAAATTCAAATGGAATTAGAAGAGAAAGCTCAAGGCCAACTCAACGTAGATCAAAGTTCCCCAGCCTTACTCCCTGGAATTGCATTGTCTTTGACATCATAATTCCTTCTATCTATTTTTAATTTTTCAATTTAGGAAGGAATGCAGTGTGTGTGCATTGCATTATCTTTTGTCGTTTAATTTCTTCGACCATTATGAGTGGACCAGCTTTTTTCTATTTGAGGTATCTATTCTAGGCAAAAATTCATAGGACATGGAGCCCACTTCCCCAAGGTCTTAGGGTGCTTCACGTGGCGGGTGGTGCACCATTGCTCGAGGTGAATGCCCTTGTGAGTCGGTTTAGGCGGGTGTGAGCCCTCTCGCCCTTGTTGTGGCCTTCATCGTTGAGGCCCGTGGAGCATTATGCGGTTTTATGCCCTCACTGCAGTTTGCACGGGATTGGGTTAGGGCTATGTTTGAGGTGAGATTGACTAGCCGTGATTTGCCGCTTCATGTGTATCTGGTGCTTGGCCAGCTCTTGCGGCGGCAAACCAATTGCATCTGTCGTGGCTTGGTTGGTGTGGCTGATTTGGAAGCGGCGGCGGTTGTGGATCTTCGAGGGATTGAATACTGCGGCCTCTCGATTCCTCGACTTCGGTACAAGCTATTTCAAAGCTTTTGGTATTCAAATCGTAGTAGAGCGGAAGTTTGCCATTTGGCGGGACTTCTTGGGTGTTGTAGATGGTGATGGTCGGTTTTGTGCAAAAGATGTAGAGTTGCAGTTTTTCTGTGAGTTTGTTGTGGAGTGTCGAGGTATCGCTGTCTCTTTGGGGCAGTTCTCCTTCCTCCTCACTTGCTTTGTAACATTACCATTCTTTTAATATATTGATGACACAGTTCTTCAAAAAAAAAAATCATAGGAAATTAGATAAATTGCCATGTGATAAGGTCAACTAATTCAGGCGTTCTTCCTACCCTTCTTCCTACTATTTTTCCTACCATTCTATCATTCTTCCTACCTGAGTGTACCAATATTCACCTCCGAAAAAAATCACTCCGGTGTCAATCATGGCGACTCCTAAGCAAGTTTGAACAAAAGAAAGCATTTGTAAAACCATAAAGGACATTTTCCGGGGTTGCAACATGTAGATCCTCTTTTATAATAGACACATATTCATGCTGAATATTTTAAATTTTATAGGAAACTTGATTGGCCTTTGTCAAATATGCACATTTGTTATCAAATGCAAAATTCTTTTAGCTAAGAGGTGAAAGGAGAAGTTGATAATTATGGAGATAGAACTTGCCACTTTTCAGACTCATGTTCTAGCCATTCGAGGGCAAGACAAAGATGCTAACCTCCTATTTCCAATCTCCTAAATCTTTTATGAGAAAGTTTTAGTCATATAAATCCATGTATTGATATGCAACAGTTTATTCTGGCTTGCAACGGAAACTCAAACAAGCCCCGCAAATCATCTTCTCACCATAAAACTTGGGTGTCAATATTAGTACTCTTAAGCTAAGAAGCTTCTTAGATATGCAATATAAATCTTATCAAATTATTGCGAAATGTGGTCTTAAAAATTAACAAGATGCCCTGCTAAGGACCAGTGCCATAGTGTTACCAAGACAAGTAATATGGATAGTTCTTTTGTTGCAGGAGAGTGGAGATGTGAGTGTGGAAGTGACTTGTCTTCTCCATTAGCTTGCATGCTCTAGGTTAGTGCAGCGCATTCCATCTGACATTGTTTACTAAGCAAATGTATTGTAAAAGTGTGATACAACTTTGTCTATGAGGCTTCATGCGTCATTTTTTTCAATATAGAGAATGTATTTGCCATTTGATCCAGTTTCAATAATGAAGCAAAACGTAAACACATTTGATGAGATGTCTGCTTAGATTCACGTGGAATGTTACTTAAGTTGCAGAGAGATAGTATATGCATTACCTAAGTTACCAATCGGCCAGTTGAGAGTAGCGAATTAGAGCTAGAACAAGCTATTGTCCCGGCATCAGGTCAGTTCAATTGTCTCGTATTGCCTCCAATTGTGTAACCAACTAATTCTCAAGTGGACGTTAAAATACTATTGGGCAAAAGTATGCTGGTGGGTTACAAATAAACGCGACGGCGCGGACCCAAAGACTCAAAGACTTTCCGGTACTTTCCGGCACCCAAAGACTTTCCGACTTTGCACCCGGCACTTTCAGCGGTTTGCACTTTCCAATAGGGTGCTAAAAGCATGCGTCCGGACGCGTGCTTTTGCACCCCACCAGCATACTTTTGCCCTATTTCATTTTCTATTCTAGTCTCTTAAGTGAAATACCTGCAACTCCACAATTACAGATACGTGAATTGCTACATAAATTGCTGACACTAGATTGAATGTTAATACAACTCCACACCTACAAATACATGAATTGCTACATAAATTGCCGACACGAGGTTGGACGTTAATAGTGGGTTTCAACCCCACAGGTTTAGAACTGAAGAAATGTTCGCGACGGCCTTGGCCGCCGCGATAAATTTCTTGTATGTTTAAAACATGTCTTTCCAAAAAATACAGCATACATACACCATTTGATTTAACATTTGCAAGACATGACGATCGTGACTAAGTAAAATCGATATGAGTAGATGTTTATTATAGGTCCCAAACGACTACATAACATAGATATTGAGTAGATGTTTATTATAGATCCCAAGTCATATGAGACCGAATGAAATACGTCATAGGGCCTATAATAAGTCAAATTCATCCCTGTCAAGGATAGTGTTGGCGCTAACACTCCTGTCAAAGTCTCTAGTGACTTGTTGGGTTTAGGTGAAACTGCTACTTTCTGTCGGTAGCACTAATACTTTAAGTGATTGTTTGGGTTGAACTTCCGGTGCTTTCAGTGATACTTCGGATGTTTCCAATATTAGAAGTTTGCATGAGACACATTGTAGGAGCATTTGGGTTGCAGATTTTAGCATTGGTCAGTTGCATAATCGTATTGATGGCATTCACACCTTGGAGCATATTATCCTCGCAAATCCTTGCAGCCTCCTCCATGGTCAGCACTGGTAATACTGTAGATCCCAACAAAGCAGCAAGACAGCCATTTTGCAATCCTTCCTTTATGGAAGGGAGGTGTTGCTTCACCATTTCACATGTGCTTTTCTCCATGGCATATAGAAATGGACTACACTGAAATCCATAGTTGTGATTCTCTTCCCAGCACATTGGGCCCTTTCCAATGTACCCAGTGGGGCATTCGGGGTAGCTAAGAGGTGAAAGAAGAAGTTGATAATTATGGAGATAGAACTTGCCACTTTTCAGACTCATGTTCTAGCCATTCAAGGGCAAGACAAAGATGCTAAACCTCCTATTTCCAATCTCCTAAATCTTTTATGAGAAAGTTTTAGTCATACAAATCCATGTATTGATATGCAACAGTTTATTCTGGCTTGCAACGGAAACTCAAACAACCCCCACAAATCATCTTCTCACCAGAAAACTTGGGTGTCAATATTAGTACTCTTAAGTTAAGAAGCTTCTTAGATATGCCAACATAAATCTTATCAAATCATTGCGAAATGTGGTCTTAAAAATTAACAAGACGTCCTGCTAAGGACCAGTGCCATAGTGTTACCAAGACAAGTAATATGGATACTTCTTTTGTTGCAGGAGAGTGGAGATGTGAGTGCGGAAGTGACTTGTCTTCTCCATTAGCTTGCATGCTCTAGGTTAGTGCAGAGCATTCCATCTGACATTGCTTACTAAGCAAATGTATTGTACAACTTTGTCTATGAGGGTTCATGCGTCATTTTTTTTCAATATAGAGAATGTATTTGCCATTTGATCCAGTTTCAATAATGAAGCAAAACGTAAACACATTTGATGAGATATCTGCTTAGATTCACGTGGAATATTTAAGTTGCAGAGAGATAGTATATGCATTACCTAAGTTACCAATCGGCCAGTTGAGAGTAGCTAATTAGAGCTAGAACAAGATATTGTCCCGGCATCAGGTCAGTTCAATTGTCTCGTATTGCCTCCAATTGTGTAACCAACTAATTCTCAAGTGGACGTTAAAATACTATTTCATTTTCTATTCTAGTCTCTTAAGTGAAATACACCGCAACTCCACAACTTCTGAATCATTGAATTGCTACATAAATTCTTGACACTAGATTGAATGTTAATACAACTCCACAACTACAAATACATGAATTGCTACATAAATTGCGACCTTGACGAGGTTGGGCGTCCTTGGGTTCAACCCCACGAGGTTTAGAAGGTGATAAATTTCTTGTATGTTTTGTATGTCTTTCTTTCCAAAAATCAAGATACATACACCATTTGATTTAACATTTAAGGGGTCCCAAACGACTAAATAACATAGATATTGAGTAGATGTTTATTATAGATCCCAAGTCATATGAGACCGAATGAAATACATCATAGGCCTATAATAAGTCAAATTCATCCCTGTCAAGGATAGTGTTGGCGCTAACACTCCTGTCACACTTGTTGGGTTTCTGTGGAAGTTTCGGTAGCACTATTACTTTCAGTGATTGTTTGGGTTGAACTTGGTTTCCATAATGCTTCTGGATACTTCTGATGTTTCCAATATTAGAAGTTTGCATGAGACACATTGGAGGAGCATTTGGGTTGCACATTTTAGCATTGGTCAGTTGCATAATCATATTGATGGCATTCGCACCTTGGAGCATATTATTCTGGGCAATCCTTGCCCTTTATTCCAAGATGGTAAAACATAGCGATCCTCTTTGTAGATCCCAAAAAGCAAGAAGACGGTATATTTTGCAATCCTTTTATGGATTGCAAAATACTATACTAATTTTAAAGAATGTGATATAGTCCGTGGCAATTTAGAAATGGAAATGGACTTTTGGAAATCCATATTTGTGATTCTCTTCCCAAACCAATTTAAGGGCGATTTTAATTAATATGTGTTAAATGTTGGTTTGTGGTAGCATAATCCCTAATGGTACCTCCTAAGTGTCATTGTTATATTAAAAAATCATGGCGACTCCTAAGCAAAATGTTTGAACAAAATTAAGCGTTTGTAAAACCATAACATCAAACGACATTTTCGGAGCATTAGCGCAATCATATGTAGATCCTCTTTTTCGAATAGACACATATTCATGCTGAATATTTTAAAAGTTTATAGGAAACTTGATTGGCCTTTGTCAAATATGGGATTTTGTTATCAAATGCAAAAATTCTTTCATTAAAGAGGTGAAAGGAGATTTGATAATTTGCATGGACAAAGAACTTATAAATCATAAACAACTTAAGTTCTAGCCATTCGAAGGCAAATATAAATATGCTAACCTCCTATTTCCAATCTCCTAAATCTTTTATGAGAAAGTTTATAGTCATACAAATCCATGTATTGATATACAACATTTATTAAATAAGAATGTTAAACAACCCCAAAATCATCTTCTCACCATAAAACTTGGGTGTCAATATTAGTACTCTTAAGCTAATGAAGCTTATTAGATATGCCAATATAAATCTTATCAAATCATTGCTCCAAATGTGGTCTTAAAATTAACAAGACATTTGATGAACCCTAAGGACTAGTGCCATAGTGTTACCAAGACAAAGATGGATAGTTCTTTTTCAGAGTTGCGCCATGGTAGAAGTGGAGATGTGAGAGTGGAAGTGACTTGTCTTCTCCATTAGCTTGCATGCTCTAGGTTAGTGCAAAGCATTCCATCCCAGACATTGCTTACTAAGCAAATGTATTATGGTAAACGTGTGATACAACTTTGTCTATGAGGCTTCATGCGTCATTTTTTTTCAATATAGAGAATGTATTTGCCATTTGATCTAGTTTCAATAATGAAGTAAAAGCGTAAAATGCATTTGATGAGATGTGCATAAAGATTCACGTGGAATGTTACTTAAGTTGTAGAGAGCTCAAATATCTATATGCATTACCTTATAGTTACCAATCCAAGATTTGTTGAGTAGCTAATTAGAGCTAGAACAAGGTATTGTCCCTAATTTTTTGGGTCTTCTTGGCTCAATTGTCTCATGGAATAACCTCCAATTGTGTAACCAACTAATTCTCAAGTGGAAAGTTAAAATACTATTTCATTTTCTATTCTAGTCTCTTAAATGTTCTGCAACCCTTTAAATACACCGCAACCCCAAAACTTCTGAGTTTTGAATTGTTCTAAGCATAAATTGTTGACACTAGATTGAAAGTTAATACAACTACACAACTACAAATACATGAATTGCTACATAAAATTGATGACACGAGGTTGGGCGTTAATAGTGGGTTCAACCTTGGCGTTATTGTCAAATGGAAGACTCTGAACCTCGATAAATTTCTTTCTATGTTTAAAACATGTCTTTCCAAAATTATCCATCATACACACACCATTTGATTTAACATTTGCAAAGGCATGAATTTTTGCATTTTTAAGTAAAATCGATATGAGTAGATGTTTATTATAGGTCCCAAACGACTAAATAACATAGATATTGAGTAGATGTTTATTATAGATCCCAAGTCATATGAGACCAATGAAATACGTCTTCTTTAGTGTTGGCGCTCATGATTGAAGAAAGTCTCTAGTGACTTGTTGGGTTTAGGAGGGTTGCATACTTTTCTAAAATAAAAAGACTACTACTTTCAGTGATTGGTTGGGTTGAACTGGACCATTTCCAAAAAACTAAATCATGTTTCCAATATTAGAAGTTTGATGTGAGACATCCATTTGAATAGTAGCATTTGGGTTGAAATCTTAGGTTTTAGCAATGTGAAAAGTTGCAAAATCAAAATTGATGGCATTCTATTACCTTGGACATATTATTCTTGCAAATCCTTGCAGCCTCCATCCATAATAAAGACTTGGTATCTTGTAGATCCCAACAAAGTAGCAAGACGACCATTTTTTCCAATTTTTCCTTTATGGAGGGGCCAGGTGTTCCTTCACCATTGCACATGTGATGTCCTCCGTGGCATATAGAAATGGACTCCACTTACATGGGTTTGTGAATCTCTCCCCGACATTGGGCCCATTCCAATGTACCCCTTGGGGCATTAGGGTAGCATAATCCGTCATCACGAATCAAATCACGACAAAAAAAAGCATGATGAGTCTATATCATAGTAAGCCATATGTGGTAAGCGTCGTCATATGTCCTAAGGGATGTGGGGGATAAGGATATAAGCTTACTAAGTAATAGGATGGCGCCAAAGTGGTATGGTGTGGAAGTCGATCACTAACTAATAATTGATTGATTGATTTTTCTTAGTCTAGAGTAGTTGCACCCACTCACTAACTAATAATTGATTGATCTTTCTTAGTCTAGAAATTGACAATTGACAAATTGATTTAAATCAATTGACGATTGACAATGTCTTTAAAATACCATCTATCTAGATCCGTGCATTGTAAAAAAACAGCCATTTATGGCATGGATGGATTGGCCTTACTCCAATGTCTTTAGATCCGTTTTGCCCACATTTTTGGCCCACATTTTGGTGCAGAAATCTCCGGTGGTGGAAAATCCGGGAGGGCAGTTCGAAACGCACAGATCTCCTACTCCACTGTAACTAACATTGCAGCGGCTGAAACACATCTGCGTCTGCCCATCCTTTTCGAACCCGTCCGGGCACAAATAAGGGTGCACTCCAAATCCCCTGTACAATAAATCAGCAAAGCAGGCTTTTGAGTCCACCATACAACCTTCTCCCTCTGCAACAAACAAACCAATTGAAATGTTATAACATTCTTTAACTTTGCTCTATCTAACCACACTTTTAGACTTACTTAGCGGTTCAATCTCTGACACGTTGAATGCCACCAATTTGTGGTAGTAAAGCCAGCAGATTTAGATACATATCCAGTGTGGTTGGGGTTCACTATCTCTGATATTTGCAAAGAAGAAGGTAACATTAACTTCAACCATGTGCGGGTGGAATGGTGGTGTCCAGTGCATCAGTTGACCAACGTATCGGATAAAGAAAGGTACTCAGATTGTTGGACAAAGAGATGGAGGAGAAATCCGAGTGATCCTGATCTTTGGCTAGACTATGAAAGTGTTTTGTACTCATGGACTCCAAACACTATTCCAGCTAGAAATGCGAGAATTACAATACCTCAGGATGTCAGGAAGAAGGCTATGATATCATTGGGGGTGCTTGAAGAAAGTTGAATAACTATGTAAATTTTTGTTATCACGTTTTTATGATATGGTGCTATATTGTGAAATATTGACTATTTTGTAAATAACATGATATTACGTTTTCATAATTTTGAGGTGAAATGTGTGAATTTGAATATGCTAATTTGTCCCAAAATTAAGACATAATCCCAATTTAATTGAATGATGGTTTATCTATTCTAGGCAAAAATTCATAGGAAATTAGATAAATTGCCATGTGATAAGGTCAACTAATTCAGGCGTTCTTCCTACCCAACTTCCTACTATTTTTCCTACCGTTCTTTCTATCATTCTTCCTACAATGTTTAAAACATGTAGCAATATTCAAAAATAAGAAAATCATACATGTCAATTTGACTCCTAAGCAAGTTTGAACAAAGAAAGCGTTTGTAAAACCATAAAGACATTTTAAAATCGCAACATGTAGATCCTCTTTTATAATAGACAAATGACAAAATAACATAGATAACACATAGCAAAAATCAAAGAACAAAGCCAAAAGATGAATTACTTATGAATTTTTGAATGTGAATGATAATAATAAATTCGTAACTGATTCTTTGAAGATAAATGATTATAAATTAGTAACTAATTGCTCTGTTTCAGAAAGTTATGGAAATTTAGCCATGGAGGCAGCAACATGTGAAAAAAATTCCAGCATATCATAACAGAGATAAGCCTACATAGCAAGGTCGAAGCTACCAGAGGCAACATGGCACTAGGGACCAAGGGGGCCAAGGGGGGTAGCAAGGTTGCCCTCCAAGGTGGCTCAAACATGCCACCAACATGCCACCTAGGCCCAAACATGCCAAGGTGGCTCAAACATGCCGCATGGGTTCCAACATGCCAAGAAGGCTCACACATGCCACGTGGGTTCCAACATGCCAAGGCAGCTCAAACATGACACGCAGGCTGCCAAGGTGGCCCAAGCACGCCACTTAGGTTCCAACATGCCACCAAGGCTCCAACATGCCAAGGTGGCTCAAACATGCCATGCGGCCTCCAACATGCCACCTAGGCTCTAACATGCCAAGGTGGCTCAAACATGCCATCTAGGCTCCAACATGCCACCTAGGCTCAACATGCCCCTACATTAAATCCTGCCTAAGACTTTGTAGGACCCCAGTTTGCATAACGTTAGAGGGCATCTCTTTTTGCTGTAGATAGTCTTTGTCGACACCTTCTTTTCTGTATTTGGTCTTTGTCGACATTCATTGCGCCCATGTGAAGAGATTAGAAGGCCTACGTTCACTCATTAAGAGCTGAGTATTTTAACCAGCTTGAAGAAACTTCCATAGAGTCATTTTCTTACTTACGCGCTTTGTTGGAGGATCGAACATGGCTTATGGAGGACGAAATGAATTTTGGATCTTAGCATTCTGCATAATTTTGAGCATTGACAATATTGGCCATTCATTTATTAGTTTGTTCATTGCTTAAGCCAAAAGTCATTCTTTCCAGCAAATAGAATAGAATAGTAGTTTTTTTTATCGTCCAATCCACCAATATTGGGAACAAATTTAGCCCAAGAAACTTATTATGGCGATGGAAAAATTGGCCCTCCAAGGGATTCAATGTCTTTAGAAGAATGTCAGTTCACTCATCATCATGAAATAAATGTGTATGTACATGTCCTTCTATGTCATTCATAGCTCGCATGTCCATGACCTCCTAGATCCTACCATCCGCATCGATCTCCTAAGTCAATAACAGCATTGTTTTTAAGTAGCGTCCGGATTTGATCATATGCTGGGCAACTTTGAAGGGTATGAGGCACTCCTAAGTCAATAGAGCATTGTTTTTAAGTCAATAGACTGAGTCAATACTTAGAGCATGATTGTAATTCACGTGTCTTTTTGCACGCATATCACAAGCTAAAAAATCCTCCTTGGCCTTCTTCCTCTGAGGTGGCCATGTCTAAAGAAGTGGGCATTTAATATTTGCAGCCTAGTGCATTTGCATAGAAGTGGGCATTTAATATTTGCGAGCCTAGTCTATCAAGCCTAACTAGTCTCAATTCTTGAGCCTAGCCTAATTTGTGCATAGTTGGCATTTAATATTTGCAGAGCATATTGTTGGTCATTTATGCCTCATTTTGGGCCGCAATTCGCAAGTGTTTCTGCACAAGCTAGGAAATCCTCCTTGGGCATTTAATATTTGCAGAGCCCTAGTCTGTTGCATAGTTGGCATTCTATACCATTAGAATGGCAAAACGCTGTGTTGAGACAACAACTGTACATGATAAAAAGTTTGGATTTAGACCTGCGATAGCATTTGCTGGCACCAAGACTTCCACATATGCATCTATTGCTCGAGTTTCAACCACAATACCTCGTAACTATGCATTTCATTTCTGAATCTTCTTTGAAAAATTTTATAAGACAGCAAAGCAAACCGGGCATTTTCTGTTTATAAGAATGGCAGTTTGTTCTTTCATGCATATAGGGGTTCTTTGGCATAAATAAGGCTGATTCAGGAGTTCTTGGCCATGATTAAGTGCAATTAAGCAGAAATTCCACCTAAATTGCAAAAACCCATTAGAATGCAACTAATTGCAAAACATTAGCCATTTGTCGTTAGCCAAATTCCCTGAAACTTTTACTTGATATGGCAGACCAACAAGCAAAAATTCAGGTCCAAAAGCTTACATATGCAATACTTACGATTTTTCAACCAAAAAAGCATAAAAAATCACAGTAAATAGACAGAGCGTTAGAAACAAATGGAAACCTAATCAAAGGTTCCACTAATGTAGGGGTTGCCATGGTAAAAAATTCAGTTAGAAAAGACGCCTCACGTGCAACAAATCTCGGGTGCAAGTTAGACCAAGAAACAAATACGCAAACACATAGCAAAAATCAAAGAACAAAGCCAAAAGATGCATTACTTATGATTTTTTGAATGTGAATGATAATAATAAATTCGTAACTGATTCTTTGAAGATAAATGATTATAAATTAGTAACTAATTGCTCTGTTTCAGAAAGTTATGGAAATTTAAACATGGAGGCAGCAACATGTGAAAAAAATTCCAGCATATCAAAACAGAGATAAGCCTACATAGCAAGGTCGAAGCTACCAGAGGCAACATGGCACTAGGGACCAAGGGGGCCAAGGGGGTAGCAAGGTTGCCCTCCAAGATGGCTCAAACATGCCACCAACATGCCACCTAGGCCCAAACATGCCAAGGTGGCTCAAACATGCCGCATGGGTTCCAACATGCCAAGATGGCTCACACATGCCACGTGGGTTCCAACATGCCACCTAGGTTCAAACATGCCAAGGCAGCTCAAACATGACACGCAGGCTGCCAAGGTGGCCCAAGCACGCCACTTAGGTTCCAACATGCCACCAAGGCTCCAACATACCAAGGTGGCTCGAACATGCCATGCGGCTTCCAACATGCCACCTAGGCTCTAACATGCCAAGGTGGCTCAAACATGCCATCTAGGCTCCAACATGCCATCTAGGCTCAAACATGCCCCTACATTAAATCATGCCTAACACTTTGTAGGACCCCAGTTTGCATAATGTTAGAGGGCATCTCTTTTTCCTGTAGATAGTCTTTGTCGACACCTTCTTTTCTATATTTGGTCTTTGTCGACATTCATTGACTTGTCTTCTCCATAGAAGGCCTACACTCATTAAGAGCTCATTAAGAGCATTTTAGAGTCATTTTCTTTTGAAGAAACTTCCATAGAGTCATTTTCTTTGCACTTTACGCTTTGTTATTTTTTGAGCCTTGGCCAATATAACATGGCTTATGGAGGACGAAATGGATCTTTGCATAATTAGCATTCACTCTCAAAGCCAAATCATTTATTAGTTTGAACCTTATTATTTAGTGACTAAAAAATTACCTACTTAAAATATTGGCCATATTGGGAACAAATTTAGAACTTTTATATAAATTTTGGGCTTAGATAGCATTATATTTATCTTACCTTTAAATATTAACACGTCCTTGACTTTTATTTTGGACTTTTTTACTAGTTTTAATGAAAAGAAAAATGAGAAGAGTTCACTCTCTTAAGCCACTTTTCGTGTTCATCCTTCTATGTCATTCTGTCATTCTTAGAACTTAGAGGCACTCCTAAGTCAATAGAGCATTGTTTTTAAGTCAATAGACTGAGTCAATAGAGCATTGTAATTCACGTGTCTTTCTGCACGCGTATCACAAGCTAAAAAATCCTCCTTGGCCTTCTTCCTCTGAGGTGGCCATGTCTAAAGAAGTGGGCATTTAATATTTGCAGAGCCTAGTCTGTTGCATAGAAGTGGGCATTTAATATTTGCAGAGCCTAGTCTGCCTAGTCTGTTGCAGAGCCTAGTCTGTTGCATAGTTGGCATTTAATATTTGCAGAGCATATTGTTGGTCATTTATGCCTCATTTTGGGCCGCAATTTGCAACTCTTTCTGCACGCTTATCACAAGCACGATATGCAACAGTTTATTCTGGCTTGCAACGGAAACTCAAACAACCCCCGCAAATCATCTTCTCACCATAAAACCTGGGTGTCAATATTAGTACTCTTAAGTTAAGTTGCTTCTTAGATATGCCAATATAAATCTTATGAAATCATTGCGAAATGTGGTCTTAAAAATTAACAAGACGCCCTGCTAAGGACCAGTGCCATAGTGTTACCAAGACAAGTAATATGGATAGTTCTTTTGTTGCAGGAGAGTGGAGATGTGAGTGCGGAAGTGACTTGTTTTCTCCATTAGCTTGCGTGCTCTAGGTTAGTGCAGAGCATTCCATCTGACATTGCTTACTAAGCAAATGTATTGTAAAAGTGTGATACAACTTTGTCTATGAGGCTTCGTGCGTCATTTTTTTTCAATACAGAGAATGTATTTGCCAGTTGATCCAGTTTCAATAATGAAGCAAAACGTAAACACATTTGATGAGATGTCTGCTTAGATTCACGTGGAATGTTACTTAAGTTGCAGAGAGATAGTATATGCGTTACCTAAGTTACCAATCGGCCAGTTGAGAGTAGCTAATTAGAGCTAGAACAAGCTATTGTCCCGGCATCAGGTCAGTTCAATTGTCTCGTATTGCCTCCAATTGTGTAACCAACTAATTCTCAAGTGGACGTTAAAATACTATTTCATTTTCTATTCTAGTCTCTTAAGTGAAATACCTGCAACTCCACAACTACAGATACGTGAATTGCTACATAAATTGCTGACACTAGATTGAATGTTAATACAACTCCACAACTACAAATACATGAATTGCTACATAATGTGCTGACACGAGGTTGGACGTTAATAGTGGGTTCAACCCCACAGGTTTAGAACTGAAGAAATGTTCGCGACGGTCTTGGCTGCCGCGATAAATTTCTTTTATGTTTAAAACATGTCTTTCCAAAAAATACAGCATACATACACCATTTGATTTAACATTTGCAAGGCATGACGATCGTGACTAAGTAACATTCATAACAATACATGCTATAGTCATACAACTAAGCCACAACTATTAAAATGCTACAATTATGAAGTCCAAACACCGATGTAAAAAAACTGCACTACTTCTTCTTTTGCCGCCATAGCTGGCTTCGGAACCCTTGAAAGGCTGCTCGTCGCTCATCAAAGCTTTAGCTATAGTAGTCGAGATAGTTTTAGATGGTTTTTGTTGTTTTATTTGATGATCTTCATCGGATCTATGGAAAGCATCAAACTCTGATTGCATAAGGTATTCTTCTTCATCCGAAGGTTTTGATGAATTGTCAAAACGTCTCCTGTTCCAGAGTTAATAACATTAGATGTGGAGAATCACATAGCGTCCATGTCCATCCTTTTGGCCATGTCCAAATGAAGAAGAATCATTCAAATAAGGGTGCATTATAAATCCACCGTAGGTCAATAAATGAATGATAATTTTATTAGTTGGATTTTATGTCCAAAATATTTACCTTCTCCCTGCAACAAACAAACCAATTCTAAATGTTAAAGATGGAGATGCTTTTAAGGTGCATTGTTCTCCTTCTTCTTATGGATTAAAGAAATCTTCTTATGTTTGAATGCCACCAATTTGTTGTAATGGATGCCGTGATCAGATTTTAGATATATAACCGGTGAACATGGGGTTCACTATCTCTGATATTTGCAAATTGAAGGTATTTATTAAATCATTCTAGTGGTGGAATGGTGGTGCATGAAACACATTTTTCCTTTTTCGGATCAAGAAATATTTCTGAGCAAAGTTGTTGGACAAAAGATGGGGTATGAATATCCAGTGATCAAATTGCCTTGGCTCCACTAAAAAAATTTTGTATGTATGGACTCCAAACAGAATTCCAGCTAAATAGAAAGTGTTGGGGAACAAATGAAACCTCAAGATGTAAATGCAAGAAGGCTATTTAAAGAAAAAATCAAATGGAATTAGAAGAAAAAGTTGAATAACTCAATGTAGATTTTTGTTATCCAAATTTTTTATGATATGGTGCTTGCATTGTCTTTGACATCATAATTTTGTCTATCTATTTTTAATTTTTCAATTTTTGAATGAATGCAATGTGTGAATTTGAATATGCTACTAAAAACATGCAATATGAAATTTGTCCCAAAATTAAGACATAATCCCAATTTAATTGAATGATGGTTTATCTATTCTAGGCAAAAATTCATAGAAAATTAGATAAATTGCCATGTGATAAGGTCAACTAATTCAGGCGTTCTTCCTACCCATCTTCCTACTATTTTTCCTACCGTTCTTTCTATCATTCTTCCTACCTGAGTGTAGCAATATTCACCTCCTAAGAAAATCACTCCGGTGTCAATCATGGCGACTCCTAAGCAAGTTTGAACAAAAAAAGCGTTTGTAAAACCATAAAGGACATTTTTCGAGGCTGCAACATGTAGATCCTCTTTTATAATAGACACATATTCATGCTGAATATTTAAAATTTTATAGGAAACTTGATTGGCCTTTGTCAAATATGCACATTTGTTATCAAATGCAAAATTCTTTTAGCTAAGAGGTGAAAGGAGAAGTTGATAATTATGGAGATAGAACTTGCCACTTTTCAGACTCACGTTCTAGCCATTCGAGGGCAAGACAAAGATGCTAACCTCTTTATTTCCAATCTTCTAAATCTTTTATGAGAAAGTTTTAGTCATACAAATCCATATATTGATATGCAACAGTTTATTCTGGCTTGCAACGGAAACTCAAACAACCCCCGCAAATCATCTTCTCATCATAAAACTTGGGTGTCAATATTAGTAATCTTAAGCTAAGAAGCTTCTTAGATATGCCAATATAAATCTTATCAAATCATTGCGAAATGTGGTCTTAAAAATTAACGAGACGCCCTGCTAAGGACCAGTGCCATAGTGTTACCAAGACAAGTAATATGGATAGTTCCTTTGTTGTAGGAGAGTGGAGATGTGAGTGTGGAAGTGACTTGTCTTCTCCATTAGCTTGCATGCTCTAGGTTAGTGCAGAGCATTCCATCTGACATTGCTTACTAAGCATATGTATTGTAAAAGTGTGATACAACTTTGTGTGAGAGAATGTAGAGAATGAGGCTTCATGCGTCATTTTTTTTCAATATAGAGAATGTATTTGCCATTTGATCCAGTTTCAATAATGAAGCAAAACGTAAATACATTTGATGAGATGTCTGCTTAGATTCACGTGGAGTATTACTTAAGTTGCAGAGAGACAGTATATGCATTACCTAAGTTACCAATCGGCCAGTTGAGAGTAGCTAATTAGAGCTAGAACAAGATATTGTCCCGGCATCAGGTCAGTTCAATTGTCTCGTATTGCCTCCAATTGTGTAACTAACTAATTCTCAAGTGGACGTTAAAATACTATTTCATCTTCTATTCTAGTCTCTTAAGCGAAATACCTGCAACTCCACAACTACAGATACGTGAATTGCTACATAAATTGCTGACACTAGATTGAATGTTAATACAACTCGACACAACTACAAATACATGAATTGCTACATAAATTGCTGACACGAGGTTGGACGTTAATAGTGGGTTCAACCCCACAGGTTTAGAACTGAAGAAATGTTCGCGACGGCCTGGCCGCCGCGATAAATTTCTTGTATGTTTAAAACACGTCTTTCCAAAAAATACAGCATACATACACCATTTGATTTAACATTTGCAAGGCATGACGATCGTGACTAAGTAAAATCGATATGAGTAGATGTTTATTATAGGTCCCAAACGACTAAATAACATAGATATTGAGTAGATGTTTATTATAGATCCCAAGTCATATGAGACCGAATGAAATACGTCAAGGATAGTGTTGGCGCTAACACTCCTGTCAAAGTCTCTAGTGACTTGTTGGGTTTAGGTGAAACTGCTACTTTTCGGTAGCACTACTACTTTCAGTGGTTGGTTGGGTTGAACTTCCGGTGCTTCCAGTGATACTTCGGATGTTTCCAATATTAGAAGTTTGCATGAGACATATTGTAGTAGCATTTGGGTTGCAGGTTTTAGCATTGGTCAGTTGCATAATCGTATTGATGGCATTCGCACCTTGGAGCATATTATTCTTGCAAATCCTTGCAGCCTCCTCCATGGTCAGCACTGGTAATACTGTAGATCCAAACAAAGCAGCAAGACAGCCATTTTGCAATCCTTCCTTTATGGAGAGGTGTTTCTTCACCGTGTCACATGTGATGTCCTCCGTGGCATATAGAAATGGACTACACTTAACATGGGTTTTGTGAATCTCTCTCCAGCACATTGGGCCCATTCCAATGTACCCACTGGGGCATTCGGGGTAGCATAATTCGTCATACGAATCCAAATCCTGTGACAAAAAAAAAAGCATGATGAGTCTATATCATAGTCGCCATATGTGGTAAGCGTCGTCATATGTCCTAAGGGATGCTGCGAAGTGGATAAGGATATAAGCTACTAAGTAATAGGATGGCGCTAAGTGGTATGGTGTGGAAGTCAGTCACTAACTAATAATTGATTGATTGATTTTTCTTAGTCTAGAGTAGTCACTAACTAATAATTGATCGATCTTTCTTAGTCTAGAAATTGACAATTGACAAATTGATCTAGAAATTAATCAATTGACGATTGACAATTGACGTAAAAATACCATCTACCTAGCAATCTTATAATAATTCTATGCATTGTGAAGAAAACGACTTTTACCTGTCCTCCAGCGCAGACCATGGCTGATGGGGTGCCACGAGAATAGTTATGGCGATCGATGGATTGAGCGCAGAAACAACCAACGTCTTTAGATCCGTCGGGGCAGCCATTACAGCATCCGGTGCAACAGCAGCCTTTGGCCCACATTTTGGTGCAGAAATCTCCGGTGGTGGAAAATCCGGGAGGGCAGTTCGAAACGCACTGATCTCCCACTCCACTGTAACTAACATTGCAGCGGCTGAAACACTTCTGCGTCTGCCCATCCTTTTCGAACCCGTCCGGGCACAAATAAGGGGGCACTCCAAATCCCCTGTACAATAAATCAGGAAAGCAGGCGTTTGAGACCACCATACAACCTTCTCCCTCTGCAACAAACAAACCAATTGAAATGTTATAACATTCTTCAACTTTGCTCTATCTAACCACACTTTTAGACTTACCTAGCGGTTTGATCTCTGACACGTTGAATGCCGTAACCCCAAGTGCCAGCAGGCTAGCTATGGCTGCAAATACCAGCACTGGGCTTGCCATTTTTCTCTGTGATTGGATAGGAGAACTGAGTACATTTGTAGAAGAGAAGGTGGTGCAATATATACAGCAGAGAAGGGTTGCTAAGTTAACGTGGAAATTTCCTGCGTTTAGATGAACATCCATGATGTGCAGTAAAAAACTAAGTTATGTTTCTTCCTCTCTCTTTTTTGGCTTGACTTGGGTTATGGCATTTTGTGTGGATTGTCCCGAAAGACCGGCCCATTCTCTCTCCAGAATCAAGACCCTGGATAACGTTAAGTTAGAGGGCATCTCTTTTTCCTGTAGATAGTCTTTGTCGACACCTTCTTTTCTGTTTGTCTGACATTCATTGCGCCAGAAGGCCTACGATCACTCATTAAGAGCTCAGTATTTTAGCCAGCATTAAGAGATTAGAAGGCCTACGATCAGTCATTAAGAGCTCAGTATTTTATCTTACTTGCGCGCTTTGTTGGAAGATCGAACATGGCTTATGGAGTACGAAATGGCTCTTTGCATAATTAGCTCATTTATTAGTTTGAACGCAGCAGAGCAATATTGGCCATATTGGGAACAAATTTAGCAGATTGTACAGGGCCCTCGCAATAACGCCAAGAGTTCACTCTCATCCTTATATCCTTATCCTTCTAAGAAGGACAGCAAGTCATCCTTCTTAGAAGGATGACTTGCTGTCATCCTTCTAAGCTATGTCATTCTTCTTCTTCTGTAGAGGCACTCCTAAGTCAATAGAGCATTGTTTTTAAGTCAATAGACTGAGTCAATAGAGCATTGTAATTCACATGTCTTTTTGCACGCATATCACAAGCTAAAAAATCCTCCTTGCAAGGCCTTCTTCCTCTGAGGTGGCCATGTCTAAAGAAGTGGGCATTTAATATTTGCAGAGCCTAGTCTGTTGCATAGAAGTGGGCATTTAATATTTGCAGAGCCTAGTCTGCCTAGTCTGTTGCATAGTTGGCATTTAATATTTGCAGAGCATATTGTTGGTCATTTATGCCTCATTTTGGGCCGCAATTCGCAAGTCTTTCTGCACGCTTATCACAAGCTAGGAAATCCTCCTTGGCATTTAATATTTGCAGAGCCCTAGTCTAGTCTGTTGCATAGTTGGCATTTTATACCATCAGAATGGCAAAACGCTGTGTTGAGACAGCAACTGTACATGATAAAAAGTTTGGATTTAGACCTGCGATAACATTTGCTGGCACCAAGACTTCCGCATATGCATCTATTGCTCGAGTTTCAGCGCCTCGGGTAAGCAGAACTATGCATTTCATTTCTGAATCTTCTTTGAAAAATTTTATAAGACAGCAAAGCAAACCGGACATTTTCTGTTTAGAAGAATGGCAGTTTGTTCTTTCTTGCATATAGGGGTTTTTTGGCATAAATAAGGCTGATCCAGGACTTCTTGGCCATGATTAAGTGCAATTAAGCAGGAATTCCACCTAAAGTGCAAAAAACCATTAGAACGCAACTAATTGCAAAACATTAGCCACTTGTCGTTAGCCAAATTTCCTGAAACTTTTACTTGATATGGCAGACCAACAAGCAAAAATTCAGGTCCAAAAGCTTACATATGCAATACTTATGATTTTTCAACCAAAAAAGCATAAAAAATCACAGTAAATAGACAGAGCGTTAGGAACAAATGGAAACCTAATCAAAGGTTCCATTAATGTAGGGGTTGCCATGGTAAAAAATCCAGTTAGAAAAGACGCCTCACGGAAACAAATATGCAAACACATAGCAAAAATCAAAGAACAAAGCCAAAAGATGCATTACTTATGATTTTTTGAATGTGAATGATAGTAATAAATTCGTAACTGATTCTTTGAAGATAAATGATTATAAATTAGTAATTAATTGCTCTGTTTCAGAAAGTTATGGAAATTTAAACATGGAGGCAGCAACATGTGAAAAACATTCCAGCCTACATAGCAAGGTCGAAGCTACCAGAGGCAACATGGCACTAGGGACCAAGGGGGCCAAGGGGGGTAGCAAGGTTGCCCTCCAAGATGGCTCAAACATGCCACCAACATGCCACCTAGGCCCAAACATGCCAAGGTGTCTCAAACATGCCGCATGGGTTCCAACATGCCAAGATGGCTCACACATGCCACGTGGGTTCCAACATGCCACCTAGGTTCAAACATGCCAAGGCAGCTCAAACATGACACGCAGGCTGCCAAGGTGGCCCAAGCACGCCACTTAGGTTCCAACATGCCACCAAGGCTCCAACATGCCAAGGTGGCTCGAACATGCCACCTAGGCTCTAACATGACAAGGTGGCTCAAACATGCCATCTAGGCTCCAACATGCCATCTAGGCTCAAACATGCCCCTACATTAAATCATGCCTAACACTTTGTAGGACCCCAGTTTGCATAACATTAGAGGGCATCTCTTTTTCCTGTAGATAGTCTTTGTCGACACCTTCTTTTCTGTATGTGGTCATTGTCGACATTCATTGCGCCCACGTGAAGAGATCAGAAGGCCTACGATCACTCATTAAGAGCTCAGTATTTTAGCCAGCTTGAAGAAACTTCCATAGAGTCATTTTCTTACTTACGCGCTTTGTTATAAGACCGAACATGGCTTATGGAGGACGAAATGGATCTTTGCATAATTAGCATTCTGCAATTCATTTATTAGTTTGAACGCAGCAGAGCAATATTGGCCATATTGGGAACAAATTTAGCAGATTGTACAGGGCCCTCGCGATAACGCCAAGAGTTCACTCTCTTAAGCCAGCTGTCATCCTTCTATGTCATTCTTCTGTAACTTAGAGGCACTCCTAAGTCAATAGAGCATTGGTTTTAAGTCAATAGACTGAGTCAATAGAGCATTGTAATTCACGTGTCTTTCTGCACGCGTATCACAAGCTAAAAAATCCTCCTTGGCCTTCTTCCTCTGAGGTGGCCATGTCTAAAGAAGTGGGCATTTAATATTTGCAAAGCCTAGTCTGTTGCATAGAAGTGGGCATTTAATATTTGCAGAGCCTAGTGCGCCCTAGTGCATTGCGAGCCCCTAATCATTTGCATTGGCATTTAATATTTGCAGAGCATATTGTTGGTCATTTATGCCTCATTTTGGGCCGCAATTCGCAAGTCTTTCTGCACGCTTATCACAAGCTAGGAAATCCTCCTTGGCATTTAATATTTGCAGAGCCCTAGTCTAGTCTGTTGCATAGTTGGCATTTTATACCATCAGAATGGCAAAACGCTGTGTTGAGACAGCAACTGTACATGATAAAAAGTTTGGATTTAGACCTGCGATAGCATTTGCTGGCACCAAGACTTCCGCATATGCATCTATTGCTCGAGTTTCAGCGCCTCGGGTAAGCAAAACTATGCATTTCATTTCTGAATCTTCTTTGAAAAATTGTATAAGACAGCAAAGCAAACCGGACATTTTCTGTTTAGAAGAATGGCAGTTTGTTCTTTCTTGCATATAGGGGTTTTTTGGCATAAATAAGGCTGATCCAGGACTTCTTGGCCATGATTAAGTGCAATTAAGCAGAAATTCCACCTAAATTGCAAAAAACCATTAGAATGCAACTAATTGCAAAACATTAGCCACTTGTCGTTAGCCAAATTTCCTGAAACTTTTACTTGATATGGCAGACCAACAAGCAAAAATTCAGGTCCAAAAGCTTACATATGCAATACTTATGATTTTTCAACCAAAAAAGCATAAAAAATCACAGTAAATAGACAGAGCGTTAGGAACAAATGGAAACCTAATCAAAGGTTCCATTAATGTAGGGGTTGCCATGGTAAAAAATCCAGTTAGAAAAGACGCCTCACGTGCAACAAATCTCAGGTGCAAGTTAGACCAAGAAACAAATATGCAAACACATAGCAAAAATCAAAGAACAAAGCCAAAAGATGCATTACTTATGATTTTTTGAATGTGAATGATAATAATAAATTCGTAACTGATTCTTTGAAGATAAATGATTATAAATTAGTAACTAATTGCTCTGTTTCAGAAAGTTATGGAAATTTAAACATGGAGGCAGCAACATGTGAAAAAAATTCCAGCATATCATAACAGAGATAAGCCTACATAGCAAGGTCGAAGCTACCAGAGGCAACATGGCACTAGGGACCAAGGGGGCCAAGGGGAGTAGCAAGGTTGCCCTCCAAGGTGGCTCAAACATGCCACCTAGGCCCAAACATGCCAAGATGGCTCAAACATGCCGCATGGGTTCCAACATGCCAAGATGGCTCACACATGCCACGTGGGTTCCAACATGCCACCTAGGTTCAAATATACCAAGGCAGCTCAAACATGACACGCAGGCTGCCGAGGTGGCCCAAGCACGTCACTTAGGTTCCAACATGCCACCAAGGCTCCAACATGCCAAGATGGCTCGAACATGCCATGCGGCCTCCAACATGCCACCTAGGCTCTAACATGCTAAGGTGGCTCAAACATGCCATCTAGCACAAGGCACCCAAAATTAAAACACTACATGGTTTTTCCCATGGTTGTGACTAGAAAACCATTCGACAGAACCAATACATGTTTGTGGGTTGATATCATTAAAAACCATATGAGGCTAAACTAGTGGGTTCTTTTGTAAGGTTTGTTAGAGTGGTGTTATGGTATGGTAATTGCTATGGCTTCCTTGTAGAGTTTGTCAAAGTGGTATAGCATATTGGTAAATTTATGTGGTATATTATAGTGTTTTAAGGGTATGGTTTGTCCCTATGGTATAACATGATGGTGTGAATGTGGTTTAATATGCTGCTCTATTCATGTGCTTCTATAGTGTGGTTGGTTATTGTGGTGAACTAGCATGGCTAATTGTCATGGTAAATGCACATGGTTCGCAATGTGTTAGATTCAAATTACTATGATCATTAGTAATAGTTTATTCCAAATGTGCATGGTTTTGTTATGCATTATCCTCATGGTTACCATTTATAAACCAATGATGAGAACCAGTAACACTTTGTTGTTTAAACCATTTCATTTTTATTTAACTAAAATATATTAAGGAGTAATGTTTTGTTGTTTAAAGCATTTCAAGAGTATTTAACAAACTATTAAAACTATTAAAGAATGTGGATGGTTTCTTTTATGTGTCACTGTACTTATTAGGCCTATGTCAATATGTATGCTTTCAGGGAGCAAGGGGATTTGAACCCCAACCATTTCCAGAACTCATAAACAGAGAACTCATAAACAGTGATAAATCTATTTTCAGAAATACAAGACAAATTCAGATATCTTACATAAAGACCAACCTTGCACTTGTACATAAATATCAAAACAAATTCAGATAGAAACATCTTAGAGAAAGAAAGCATTGACTTTGCACTTGTATTTAAGTACATAAATAACAGAAACATTAATGCAGCTTAAACCAATCACCTCTACCGTCCGGTGATGCAATAAAGTATGAAAATATAACTTCTTACTTTAATGTCTATGAAGGCTCCTATAAATTGTACCAAGATCTGACACATAAAAGCATATAAACTCACATACCTTGTAGCAGAAAGATTGCAAAGCTATTTTTCTCAAGCTATGTTGGAGGTATACTTCTCAAGCTATGTTGGATCTCCTTTAGTTTTCAGAAAAAACCTCTAATACTACCTGATTGTTTTCGATGGTTGAGTTTCAAGAAACGAATGTTCTAATGGCACTTTTTGACCGCAAGCTGCAAAACATCATTCCTAGTCTGGACCAAGATTTGCTGCAAAGGGAGTCTGCATAAAAACAGTAGCTACATGAATGGCATAGCAAACACAGCTAGAGTTGGAAGGTACTTGCCATAACCAGCCTGAGCTTCCATTTTCCAGAGGTGTAGTTTCACAGGAAGGCTAAATTTCCTTCGTATGCCTCTAAATTTCCTTCGTATGCTTCTGTAGTATAAAAGAGTTAGGTTATAATTGTAAAGAAAATAAAAGGGAAGAACTAAATAGCAACAGTAGTAAGGAGAACCTGGTGGCCGAATTGCAGCTCAATTAGCAAGCCCAACATAGTTTTGCTCTCCTTTGCCAATTTCTTGATCTTTCTCTCCTTTTCCAATGTTACGTTTGCTAGAACGTCTTACTCTAATCAAAGATATCTAGGCTGGATTATGTTCTGAGCAAGGGCAGGACGTACTTTCCAACAGGGCTTGGTTTTCGGGGTTATGAGGTGAGCACTAATGCCACAATCAAGTACAGACTGGTGTTCTTGAGCGATGTGGGCAATAGACAGTTCAGATTGTCAGTGGTGGCATGGGATGAAGGTGGGGATGACGTTGTAGACATTGTTTGGCAAGCGAAAAGCAATACAGTAGGAATGAATGCTACTCTAAAACTAGAAAAGTCTGGCAATTTAGATTTGAGAAACGAGTCTGGCAATCCGGTTTGGGAAACTGGGACAAAAGGTAAAGGAGTACAGCAATTGTGGCTGATAGACTACGGAGCCTTGGATCTAAAAAATGCACAGTTTGGAGTAGCTTCAAGCACCCCACAAATAAGTTGGTTTGCGGTCAAGTTTTGGAGCAGGGCATATTTGCCAGAGGTGAGACTTGTCGCTCTTATAGCCATTTGCAGAAAAAACATTGCTGGATCCGCTCCATTGATTTCGTTTCCAGCCCCATAGATGCCAAAAATGCAGACGGTCCTGTGTAACGGATTGTTTTAGAGCTAGAATGAAGAGAGGAATAGAGTAGCAGAGGCTAAGTTACCTTCGTAATAGAGGTTGCCGGTCCCAACTCCAGCTCTCAAATGGGTTGCCAGTTAAAGGCCAGCGCCTTTGAATATGCCATCACCAAGCTTATGCGCTCCATTGACGCCAAAAAATCAGAAACCAAGCTACACCAAAAAATCAGAAACCAAGCTACAGATATTTTATAGGAACAATAGCAAGGCGCCATGCCATAGCATCGACCATGCATTCCGGCAAGCGGTATGCGCCATACATTCTAAGAAGAAAAAAAAACTTTGTATCCAGGCTAGCCGGCCGCCATGCAAGCAAGAAACAAAAAAGTGTAGGGGGTCTCTACCAGAGGGCAGCTGTTACACACAAATCTCATTAACTGCCGCTCTCTATAATGATTCCTCTCTCCTTAATTCCCTAATGAATCAAGGAAAACAAAGGATGGATAAATTGTTTTTAAGCTTTAGGTACATGGTAATGTTTTTCATTATCATGGTAATTTTTTTCATTATCTCGGCCTATGGTTTTGTAAAGTGGAGATACGAGTCCACCTGGCATATTTCTCTTAAGGGAATTCTCATGCTTATTACCCCCAAGGATTCCCTTTCCAGTTATATTTTGCCCTCTAGGTGAAGGTATAGACCTTGCAGGAAGTATTTTTTGCGATCCGTTCATGTTTTCTTTCTTTGTTTTGGGAAGGTGCACCCTCATATATCAAAATTGATAAATTGATACTAGATTTTCTTTTCCTTTTTTATTTTCTCTTATATCTTGTTTTTGGACAGTAATAAACCACCACTATGTGTAGCAATTTCTCCTTTTGTTGCACAGGTGTGGAAACGAGCTGCATCGATCATTGCAGCTCTTGTAGAGATAAGATCAAAGGTGCATATCGATGGAGAGCAGTGGATGGATGCGTCAATTTTGGAGACCAATCTTCGTTGAAAAGCATCCATGGTTGAAGAAATAGACATGATATTTGTAGGCATGCCAAAACGGTGGATCAGACATGCAAAGGCCCCACCATGGGTAGATTAGCACAGACAATGCAGATTTGTCATATAATAACCATATTGATGTTGAATCATACAGCTAGAACCATAATCTTGTTGACTTTGGTTGGTCTTTTAAAGTGGGAAATTTTGATTATTGATTAAGGGAGAAATTCAAAAGTGGGAATCCCATGGTCAACGATCGCAGCACCCATCTCTCCTTTGGGCAGAGAACATGGGGCAATAATGCAACAGGTTCAAATCCCACGTGTTCTCAAATCAACGGTTTCTTAGCTTGTAGTTTTTTTTTTCCCATCATTATCTAGGGACCAAGCCCGCATGATTGTTCAAACGCTATGGTTTTTTACAGTGCATGTTGGGAGGTATGAGTCCCCAATGTATCGGATGGACTAATATGCATGCATAGGGGAGCGATTTGAGTATAATTAGTGCCCATTTGTAATCTTTTCGTCGCAGAGGTGTAAGTTTGGTGTAAGTCCCTCCATGTGTGTGATTCTTAGCTATATTTTGTGCTATTTTTGTTATATTATGGTAACCTCTAAGACAGGCATCCTTTTGGCACTTGCACTCTAAATTGGCCCTTGGAGTGGTAATATATATTTTTTACTTTCTTCAAGAAAGAATTATAATAAAACATGTCCTTTAATTTTAATTGAATAAATTTCAAGAAACTATATTATTGGTTTGCATGCTTATGATTGTCCTTGTACGAAGTGCTTGTATTAAACCTCATAAATAATTTGGATATTATAGATGATAAAAATCAATTTAGTTAATGAGAAAGTAATCTCGGGAATAATTCCCATCTTTCAAAGATCGTTATAGCATGATATTTTACTTCTCAATACATACTTGGCCATGGGATAATAAATTGGTATTGAAAAATGAAAACCATGATATAAACCTTACTTAATATAGATGCAAAACTGCACTACTATATGATTGGTCTCCGTGGACGATAAAAAACATTCAATTCAATTCTATGTTGGTTTTGTACTACGGATAGCCACATCTTTTAAATGTTATGAACAATCACCAGGCATTAGCTTCGGCATTAAAGTATGCTACAAACCACAACCATTTTATAAAATAAAATTTTGTGATAATAGAAAATTAGCATAGACCTTCACCATGGCATTTATATTGGATTTAAAAACCACACCATAAAGTACTTCTAACTTTTGTGTCAGCGAAGAAACCAACATAAACAACCATTATCATATTTAAAATGGTGTTTGAAAAACCATATACTACAAACCAATGTCGAATTAATAACCATGGTACATTAGAAAACCAACATGAATGACCCTTAGTTGATGTTAGAAACCACAAAATAAACTAATTTTTGGTTTTGAAAATAGCTATAACAAAAATCAACATCAATAACCATTACTAGTTATAAAAACCACTATGTTATGTGGCTTTTATTAGAATGAAATTTTTATTATAAAAAAATCCATCTATAGTGGTTTATCAGTGGTTTATTATAGTGGTTAAAAGTTTTGGGTGCCTTGTGTAGGCTCCAACGTACCATCTAGAGCTCAAGCATGCCCCACATTAAATCTGCCCTAACACTTTGTAGGACCCGGTTGCATAGTTAGAGGGCATCTCTTTTTTTAATGGGCAGCCAACATATAAAATTAAATCCCCCAACACATAACAACCATGGACATTAACAACCAACACATAACTACCATTGACATTAATTAACACAACCATTAGGTCCAAGCATTTAAATTAAAATCCCCTTAAACCCCTTTGGTTTGGGTGCATATTCACGCGGGGGTGACTCACAGAACTAGCGAGTACATTGGATAGGCATATTCACACCTTATTTCTTAATCTACCATGCGTAAAGTTCACCGTTTGTGGGGTATGCAGTACAAAATTTGCTATCTTGTATAACAAGATTACGCCATACTATAAGATTTCAAGCGGAATACTATATGGTCTTGATTTTATGCGTGCAAATACAATTATGAGGGCTCACCATTTCGCCCTACGTCACCCCGTGTGAATATGCACCCAAACCAAAAGGGGTTTAAGGGATTTTAATTTAAATGTGTTGGACCTAATGGTTGGCATTAATTAATGTCAATGGTAGTTATGTGTTGGTTGTTAATAATCAATAATTAATAATGTTAATTGATATGTTAAGGGGATTTAATTTTATATATTTGGATGTTAATGGTTTGTGTTGCAAAAAAATTTTTTGGCCGCCAGGGGCCTTAGGGACATCCCGATTGTGACAAAAATTTTAGAATTCAAACGAGAAAAAAACTAGAAATTCATTTGAGGCTTTCTAAATACTGTAACTTTTTGAGATTTCATCACAATAAAACAAATAGAACATAAGAGAAGTAAAAGTTACAATAAAGATAGGCGGATTGATCATTATGCGAAAGTGGTAAAGAGTTTGCAGCGCCCATACACAAACATTTTCAAGCCCCGGAATTTAAGCAGTGACCTTTGGCCTCTGGATTCTTGTGGTGAGAAGCCAAGAGTAGAGGAAACTTTTACCTTGTTAGCACAAAGATCTAGAAGCCTTGGAATTTGCTTAATAAAAGCGCCTCAAATCTAAAATGCGTAGTAATTTTTACGGCAACAAATTCGGCCCAATAGTGCAATCACATTAATGGTGGTAGGATGTGAAAGCCTGCAAACCGTATTTGCGAAATTGTATTTGTTTAGCATAGATAACTTAACAAACATATCCATATCATACACTATCAAAAGCGATCTAGGAAGAAACTTTCCAAACATAATAAAAATCATCTAAAGCAAGCTCTGGATCCTTGTTATGATAAGAAATGTGTATTTAGCAGGTGGGGAAGCTTGCACAACATCGCCCTTCAAGCCCTTCATGTGCCCATTATACCACACACACAAAAAGAGGGCTTTGTTGTGAGCCATTGGTTATTGACCATTATACCACCGCATACAAAAGGAGCTTTTATTTGTAGAGCCATTGGTTGTTGACCATTGAAAAAAGGGCTAAAATCAATGGCTCGAGGAAAGTAAGTGCACACTCTAGATGTGCATTAAGTACATCCATTTGAGATACATCACGAAATCATAGGAAAACCTTAGTGAAAAGCGTACAAAAACACAAAGAAAACCCTTTTGTTATTATGCTACATATTCTATATTTGGTCTTTAATGGGCATTCATTAAGCCCGCATTGAAGAGATTAGAGGCCTCACGATCACTCTGAAATTAAGAGCTTCCAGTGTTTGCTTGACTTGAAAGAAGCTTCCATAAGTCATTTTCTTACTTACGGCGCTTTGTTATAAGGTAGAACGCATGGCCTTGGAGGACAGAAATGGATCTTTGCATAATTAACGTGCGAGATTCATTTTATTAGTTTGAGCAGCGGTAATTAATATTGGCCATATTAGGAACAAATTTAGCGGATTATGCAGGCCTCGCGATAGCATGAAGTTCACTCTCTTAAGCCCATTTGTCATCCTTCTATGTCATTCTTACATGCTTAGATGCACTCCTAAGTCAATAGGCATTGTTTTTAAGTCAATAGTGAGTCAATAGATCATTGTAATTCCGTGTCTTTACGCAGCGTATCACAAAAGCTAAAAAATCCTCTTTGGCCTTCTTCCTCTCTGAGGTAGCCCATGTCTAAAAGTGGGCATTTAATATTTGCGAGAGCCTAATTACATTACCTGCATAAAGTGGGCATTTAATATTCTTGAGCCCTAAAGAATGCACTTCAATGCATTCATGAGAGCTGATGCATTGCATAGTTGGCATTTAATATTTCTGAGCATATTGTTGGTCATTTATGCCTCATTTTGGGCCATAATTAGCAGAATCTTTCTGCACGCTTATCACAAGCTAGAAAATCCTCCTTGGCATTTAATATTTGCGAGCCCTAGTCTAGTTGCATTTGCATAGTTGGCATTCTATACATGAGAATGGCAAGCCGTGTTGAGGAGCGACAGCAGGTACATGATAAAAGTTTGGATTTAGACTGCGATAGCATTTCGCACCAAGACTTCCGCATATGCATCTATTGCTCGAGTTTGTATGAGATGCTGCGTAAACTATGCATTTCATTCTGAGATCTCCTTTGAAAAATTTTTATAAGACAAGCAAAAACAAGCGGGACATTTTACATTTATAAGAATTAGGTTATTCTTTTTCTTGCATATAGGGTTTTTAGCATAAATAAAGGCTGATCAGGACTTCTTGGCCATGATTAGGGTAATTAAGCGAGAAATTCCACCTAAATTACAAATGGAAACCTATCCCGGAGGTTCAAGTAATGTAAGGAGGTTGCCGTAGTAAAAAATCCGGTTAGAAAAGGCATGCGATGCAGCAAATCTCGGAGTGCAAAGTTAGACCAAGAAACAAATATGCAAACACATAGCAAAAATCAAAAGAACAAAGCCAAAAAGATGCATTGCTTATGATTTTTACAGATAGAATGATAAGCAACAGGTAAATGGCGATTGCTTTACGAAGATAAATGATTATAAATTAGTAACTAATTGCTCTGTTTAGAAGTTATGGAAATTTAGCCATGGAGGCAGCAACATGTGAAAAAATTCCAGCATATCATATGAGAGATAAGCCTACATAGCAAGGTCGAAGCTACGGGGAGGCAACATGGCGCTAGGGACGAGGGGCCAAGGGGTATGGGTTGCCCTCAGGTGGTAAACATGCCACCAACAGCACCTATAAGCCCAAACATGCCAAGGTGGCTCAAACATCACCGCATGGGTTCCAACATGCCAAGAGAGGCTCACACATGCCAGTGGGTTCCAACATGCCAAGAGCTGACTCCAAACATGACACGCTTGTTGCCAAGGTGGCCCCAAGCACGCCACTTAGGTTCCAACATGCCACGAGGCTCCAACATGCCAAGGTGGCTCCAAACATACCATGTGACCTCCAACATGCCACCCTAGGCTCTAACATGCCAAGGTAGCTCCAAAACATGCCATCACAGGCTCCAACATGCCACCCCTAGGCTCCAGCTTGTGCCCCTACATTAAATCACATACAAAGACTGTAGGACCCGGTTGCATAACGTTGAGAACTCTCTTTTTTCTTATGGAATAGTCTTTATGCGACACCTTCTTTTACGTATTTAGTCTTTATGCGACATTCATTCATACATGTGAAGAGATTAGAAGGCCTCACGTTCACTCATTAAGAGCTCAATATTTTAGCGGCTTGAAGAAACTTCCATAGAGTCATTTTCTTACTTGGCTTTGTTGGAGGGTCGAACGCATGGCTTATGGAGGAAGACGAAATGAATCTTTGCATAATTAGCATTTCTACAATTCATTTAGTAGTTTGAAACGGCCCGAGCAATATTGGCCATATTGGGAACAAATTTAGCGATTCTGGGGGCCCTGGCGATAGCGCCAGAGTTCCTCTCTTAAGCAATTTATCATCAGCCTCTATGTCATTCAATACGTAACTTGAGGCACTCCTAAGTCAATAGAGCATTGTTTTAGAATAATAGAGTCAATAGAGCATTATAATTCTCCGTGTCTTTACGCGCAGTATCACAAGCTAAAATCCTCATGGCCTTCTTCTGCAGGGTGGCCATGTCACAAAGAAGTGGGCATTTGTATTTTGCGAGCCTAATTACATTTGCATAGAAGTAGGCATTTAATATTTGCGAGCCTGATGCGATGTGAGCCTGATGCATTTGCATAGTTGGCATAGAAATGGAGCCTGATGCGATGCATAGTTGGCATTTAATATTTCTTGAGAGCATATTGTTGGTCATTTATGCCTCATTTTGGGCTGCAATTATGATCTTTGCACATATCACAATTTAGGAAATCTCCTTGGCATTTAATATTTCGCGAGCCCTAGTCATAGAATATCCTCCTTGGCATTTAATATTTGAGAGCCCTAGTGCATTTGCATAGTTGGCATAGAGATAGCTTCTCTTGTATATATCGGATGCCGTCATGTTATAGCCAGAGTATATTTGTGGGTATATCCATGTCGGACATTATAAGAATGGCGGTTTGTTCTTTCTTGCATATAGGGGTTTTGGCATAAATAAGGCTGATCGAGGACTTCTTGGCCATGATTAGAAGTGCAATTAAGAAGAAATTACCTAAATTACAAAAACCATTAGAATTACCAAAACATTAGCCACTTGTCGTTAGCCAAATTTCCTGAAACTTTTACTTGATACCAAGCTGAATCCAACAAGCAAAATTCAGGTCCAAAGCTTTACATATCTGATACTTCACGATTTTTCAACACAAAAAGCATAAAAATCCACGTGTAAACCCGAGGCGTTAGAAACAAATGGAAACCTAATGAGAGGTTCCACTAATGTAGAGGTTGCTATAGTAAAAATCAGTTAGAAAAGATGCCTCCGCGTGCAACAAATCTCGAGGTGCAAAGTTAGACCAAAACAAATATGCAAACACATAGCAGAAATCAAAGAACAAAGCCAAAAGATGCATTCTAGAATGGGACTTCATGAAACCAACAAACCGCCGAGATAGGCTTCTCATTCATCTCAGCAAATTTTTCACCACAATGGCCCGGACGATGCGGTAGCGCTTTTACTCTGAACTACCACGAAAAATAAAGAAAATCAATTATATAATTTGGACCCCAAAAATACAATGCTAATAGATGAGTGGGTGATGTACTGCTTAGAAAGCTTATCACTTGGGATTAAAAACCCAGCCCTTCGGGTTTTAGAGGAAAACCCTAGTGATAAGCCTTCGGCAAAGAGGGGCTTAAACAGAAAAATAAGGCATAGAATGCTCCCAAAAACCCCGCATGGAGAAGTGAAGCAGTCTTGCTTCGCCAACACAATACGCACATCACCAACAACAAGCGAGAAAACATGCGAGGAAAAGCATCACCCAGCGGGTGGAAAAAGCATCACCAGCGGGTGAAAAACATGATAAAAGCGAGAACTTGTACAAAATATAATGAGCGAGAAGAGGTGGAACAAAGAGAATAAAAGTCTATTTGAGAGAAGAGGAAAGCGCCCGATGAGGCGTGGATCTGAGAAAGCAGCGCTGAAAAAGCGAACTCCCAACCCAAAGCAGAGCATGTGCGCCGCGTGCATGCATGACATGCATGCTGCGTCCATTCTAGAATGGCGTCAGATGTCTTTCGGATACGATGGGTCTAGAATGGGACTGCTTAACCAACAAACCGCCCGACTACGAGAGAACTTCGCCTGGCCCCAGGATCGAGGGGGCGAAGGTCACCGGGGGCGAGGGGCGAAGGCCGATAAGGATAGCATGAAAGAGGCGCCAAATTAGCTAAACCCGGCGAGGAAAAGCCCACTCCTGCGCACGGAAACAATTCAAAGAAGAATAAGATGCTGGCGAGGAGAAGAGGAAAGGCAGATGGGGCGTGAATCTGAAGCTTGGCGCTGGCGAACTCCCAACCAAAAGCGAGCATGCGCCATGCGTGCATGACATGCATGCTCGTCGCGTCTAGGAGAATGGCGTCTGATGTGTCACCGGATCGTCACGATTACTTATGATTTTTGAATATGAATAATAATAATAGAATTAAATGCTTGATTCTTTGAAGATAAATGATTATAAATTATTAACTAATTACTCTGTTCCGAAAGATTATGGAAATTTAGCCATGGAGGCTGACAACATGAAAAAATTCCGGTATATCATACTTGAGATAAGCCTACATATGGTCGGGAAGCTACGAGGCAACATGGCACTATAGGGACCAAGGCCAGGGGTAGCAAAGGTTGCCCTCAAGGATAGCTCAAACATGCCACCAACATGCCACCTAGGCCAAACATGCCAAGGTAGCTCCAAACATGCGCATGGGTTCAACATGCCAAGAAGGCTCACACATACCCGCGTGGGTTCCAACATGCCAGAAGCTGACTCAAACATGACAGCGAGAACGCCAAGGTGGCCCAAGCACGCCACTTAGGTTCAACATGCCACCAAAACCAACATGCCAAGGTGGCTCAGAGCATACCATAGGCCTCAACATGCCACCTGAAATAACATGCAAGGTGGCTCAAACCTTCACCATCTGAAACTTGACATGCCACCTAGGCTCAACATGCCCCTACATTAAATCCACTGCCTAAGACTTTGTAGGACCCCGGTTTGCATAGCGTTCCTGGGGCATCCTTTTTCTTTGTAGATAGTCTTTGTCGACACCTTCTTTTACAATATTTGGTCTTTAATAGAGCCTTCATTGCGCCCATGTGAAGAGATTAGAGGCCTCGTTCACTCATTAAGAGTATTTTAACCGGCAGAAGAAACTTCCATAGAGTCATTTTCTTACTTACGGCGCTTTGTTGTTGGAGGATGAACATGGCTTATGGAGGACAGAAATGGATCTTTGCATAATTAAATTACACTTGGTCATTTTATTAGTTTGGAAACCTTGGTGAGCAATATTGGCCATATTGGAAACAAATTTAGCGGTGTCACAGGGGCCCTGTGATAGCATGAGTTCACTCTCTTAAACCCCATTTGTCATCCTTCTATGTCATTCTTACGTAACCTAGAATAGAATAGAATAGAATAGTTTTTTATAGATCACTGAGACCAATGCGGCCTATGGGACCCGAAGGGTACTTAACAAACTTAATACTTGTCAGGGTTAAAACCCCCGCCCGAAGGGTTTAGAGTAATAAAGTCTTTGTCAAAGCTGGCACAAGTATACATCATCATGAAATAAATGTGTATATGCGTATCCAATCGTGCGAAAGGCATGCGTACGATCTCGCATGTCCATGACCTCACGAAGGTATGATCCACCATCCGTCTGGATGCGTGCTCAATGTCACATGCTTGGTAGCGAGGCTTTGACCAGCTGACATAAGCGTCGGTTGATCATATCTTTGGGCAACTTTGAAGGGTATAGAGGCACTCCTAAGTCAATAGAGCATTATTTTAAGTCAATAGGCGGAGTGATACTTAGAGCATGATTGTAATTCCGTGTCTTTTTTGCCGCATATCACAAGCTAAAAATCCTCCTTGGCCTTCTTCCTGCAGGGTGGCCATGTCTAAAAGTGGGCATTTAATGACTGCGAGCCTAGTGCATTTGCATAGAAGTAGGCATTTAATATTTGCAGAGCCTAGTCTGCCTAGTGCAATTGCGAACCCTGATGCATTGCATAGTTGGCATTTAATATTTCTGAGAGCATATTGTTGAGGTCATTTATATGCCTCATTTTGAGCGCAATTACTTAAAGTCTTTTCTGCACAAAGCTAGGAAATCCTCCTTGGGCATTTTATGTTCTTGAGCCCTGATGCATTTGCATAGTTGGCATTCTATACCATTAGAATGGCAAAGCAATTGAGACAACAAGCGTACATGATAAAAGTTTGGATTTAGACACAAATAGCATTTCTTTGGCACAAGACACCACATATGCATCTATTGCTTTCGAGTTTATTTGGTGCTTGAGAACTATGCATTTCATTTACGAATCTTCTTTGAAAAATTTTATAAGGCAATGAAAGCAAGCCCAGGGCATTTCTGTTTTATAAGAATGGCGGAGTTTGTTCTTTTCATTGCATATAGGGGTTCTTTGGCATAAATAAAGAGCTGATTCGGGAGTTCTTGGCCATGATTAAGTGCAATTAGCGAAATTCACTAAATTGCAAAAAACCCATTCAGATGCAACTAATTGCAAAACATTAGCCATTTAATGGATTGTAAATTCACGAAACTTTTATGATATGGCGGACCAACATGCAAAAATTCAGGTCCAAAACACATATATATATGCAATACTTACACGATTTTCAACCAAAAGCATAAAAATCACTGATAAATTAGGCGAGGCGTTAGAAACAAATGGAAACCTAATCAAAGGTTCCCCTAATGTAAAGGGGGTTGCCATGGTAAAAAATTCAGTTAGAAAGAGGGCGCCTCCGCATTGCAACAAATCTCGGGTGCAAGTTAGACCAAGAAACAAATACGCAAACACATAGCAAAAATCAAAGGAACAAAGCCAAAAGATGCATTACTTATGATTTTTGTGAATGTGAATGATAATAATAAATTAAATGGCGATTCTTTGAAGATAAATGATTATAAATTAGTAACTAATTGCTCTGTTTTGAGAAGTTATGGAAATTTAAACATGGAAGGCCGGCAACATGTGAAAAATTCCGGCATATCCATGAGAGATAAGCCTACATAGCAAGGTCGGAAGCTACCACCGGAAATAACATAGGCACTAGGGACCAAGGGGACCAAGGGGTAGCAAGGTTGCCCTCAAGATGGCTCAAACATGCCACCAACATGCCACCTAGACCCAAACATGCCAAGGTGGCTCCAAACATCTTACTTATAGGTTCCAACATACCAAGATGGCTCCACACACATGCCACGTGGGTTCCAACTTATGCCACCTAGGTTCAAACATGCCAAGGCGGCTCAAACATGACACCTTGGTGCCAAGGTAGCTGTGCGCCACTTAGGTTCCAACATGCCTGGAGGCTCCAACGCATACCAAGGTGGCTCGAACATGCCATGCGGCTTCCAACATGCCACCTAAGAGCTCTAACATGCCAAGGTGGCTCAAATATGCCATCTAGGCAACATGCCATCTGAAGCCAAACATGCCCCTACATTCGTCATGCCTAACCTTTGTAGGACCCGGTTTGCATAATGTTTGGGGCATCACCTAAATAGATAGTGTACAATGAGCACCTTTTCTATATTTGGAGTCTTTAGCCGGCCAATTTCCGGCTGCGCCCACGTAGAAGGAATTAAAGAAGGCCCTCGATCACTCAGCTAAGAGCTTTCAGTATTTTTTAGCGAGAAACGAAGAAACTTGCCAGTCATTTCACTTGCACCCAGCTTTATTTATAAAGAGGCCAGAACACATAAAACACTGGAGGAATGAAAATGGATCTTTACTAATTGGCATTACGCGAATTCATTTTATTAGTTTGAGCCTTGGCCGAGCAATATTATTGGCCATATTGGGAACAAATTTGCTTGATTATGCAGGGGCCCTCGCTGATAACACCAGAGTTCACTCTCTTAAGCGGTATCATCCTTCTATGTCATTCTTACGTAACCCAGAAGGCACTCCTAAGTCGATAGAGCATTGTTTTTAAGTCAATAGGCTGATCAATAGAGCATTGTAATTCACGTGTCTTTACTGCAGCATTATCCACAAACTAAAAAATCCTCCTTGGCCTTCTTCCTGCGGGGTGGCCATGTCTAAAAGTGGGCATTTAATATTTGCGAGCTAGTCGCATTTTGCATAGAAGTGGGCATTTAATATTTTACTTGAGCTAATTACATTCTGAGCCTGATACATTTGCATAGTTGGCATAGAAATGGAGCCTAATTACATTTGCATAGTTGGCATTTTAATATTTAAGGCATATTGTTGGTCATTTATATGCCTCATTTTGGTACAATTACATGAAGTCTTTTTGCACACTTATCACAAGCTAGGAAATCACTCCTTGGCATTTAATATTTTACTTGAGCCTAGTCATAGAATATCCTCCTTGGCATTTAATTTGCGAGAGCCCTGATGCATTGCATAGTTGGCATAGAATGGCATTCTCTTGTATATATCCCGGATCTTGAGTCATGTATATACAGTACTCTTGTGGTATATCCATGTCGAGACATTATAAGAATGGCGGTTGTTCTTTTCTTGCATATAGGGTTTTTGGCATAAATAAAACGTCGGGACTTCTTAGCCCATGATTAAGTGCAATTATGAAATTCCACCTAAATTACAAAAACCATTAGAATTGCAAAACAGTAGCCACTTGTCGTTAGCCAAATTTCACGGGAAACTTTTACTTGATATGGCGGACCAACAAGCAAAAATTCAGGTCAAAAGCTTACATATACAGCTGCTACGATTTTCAACCAAAAAGCATAAAAAATCCTGATAAATAGGCGAGGCGTTAGAAACAAATGGAAACCCCTGTCGGAGGATTTCACTAATGTAAGGGGTTGCCATGGTAAAAATCCGGTTAGAAAAGATGCCTCACGCGTTAACCAATCTAGGGTGCAAGTTAGACGAAACAGCCATGCAAACACATAGCAAAATCAAAGAACAAGCCAAAAGATGCATTCCTAGAATGGGACTGTAAAGAAACCAACAAGCGCCCGAGATAGGCTTCTCATTCATCGGCAAATTTTCTACAATGGCCGGGCGATGGGTAAAAGCGCGCATCACCCGAACTACCACGAAAAATAAGGAAAATCAATTATATAATTTGGACCCCCAAAAAATACAATGCTAATAGATTAATTAGGTGATGTACTGCCGAGAAAGCTTATCAGGGATTAAAACCAGCGCTTCGGGTTTTAGAGGAAAAACCTAGTGATAAGCCCGGCGAAGAACAGAACAAGCGTAAAGGCATAGAATCGCTCAAACCCCGCATGGAGAAGTCGAAGCGGAATGCAGCTCGCCAGCTTTGTACTGCACATCACCAACACAACAAGCGAGAAAACATGCAGGAAAAGCATCACCCGGTGAAAAAAAACATCGCGGCGGGTGAAAAACATGATAAGCAGAACTTGTACAAATATAATGAGCGAGAGAGAGGGGAGGTGGGTTCAAAGAGAATAAAAGATGCTGGCGAGAGAAGAGGAAAGCGCCCGATGAGGCGTGGATCACAGCAGCGAACTCCCAACCCAAAAGCGAGCATGTGTGCATGCGCGTATGCATGCATGACATGCATGCTAGATCCCCACGACTCTAGAATGGCGTCCAGATGTCACCGGTTCGTCGGTCTAGAATGGGACTCATAACCAACAAACACACGCCCAGAACTACCCGAGAGAACTTCCTTACAAACTAGGATCGGGGCGAAGATCACGGGGCGAGCCAAAAAGGCGATAAGGATAGCATGAAAGGCGCCAAATTGGCTAAACGAGCGGGGAAGAAGCCCCTCCCACTGCACAGAAACAATTCAAAGAGAATAAGAATGCTGCTTGAGAGAGGAAGCGCCCGATGAGGCGTGGATCGCGAGCCTTTGAAAAGCGAACTCCCAACCAAAAGCAGGCATCGCCCGCCATGCATGCATGACATGCATGCTTTCGTGCGCGATCTAGAATGGCGATCACGATGTCTCGGATCGATCGATTACTATGATTTTTGAATGTGAATGATAATAATAAATTAAATGGCCCGATTCTTTGAAGATAAATGATTATAAATTAGTAACTAATTGCTTTCTGTTCAGTTATGGAAATTTAGCCATGGAGGCAGCAACATGTGAAAATTCCGGCCTTAATATCATACTTGAGATAAGCCTACATATATAAGATGGCGAGCTACGGAGACAGCTTATGGCACTAGGGACCAAGGGGCCAAGGGGGTAACAGGAGTTGCCCTCAAGATAAGCTCAGGCAATGCCACCAACATGCCACCCTAGGCCCAAACATGCCAGAATTGGCTCAAACATCTACGCATGGGTTCCAACATGCCAAGAAGGCTCACACATGCCACGTGGGTTCAACATGCCAAGCCGGCTCCGACATGACACGCCTTGGTATAAGGTGTGAAACACGCCATAGGTTCAACATGCCGCAAGGCTCCAACATGCCAAGGTGGCTCAAACATCTCATGCGACCTCCAGCATGCCACCTAGGCTCTAACATGCCAAGGTGGCAAACATACCATCTAGGCTCCAACATGCCACTGGGCTCAACATGCCCCTACAGTAAATCACGCCTAAGACTTTGTAGGACGGTTGCATAGCGTTAAACTTTGTGACTAGTCTTTATGCGACACCTTCTTTTTTATTATTTGGTCTTTGTGACATTCGGCTATAGCCCATGTGAAGAGATTAGAGGCCCTACGTTCACTCATTAAGAGGCGAGTATTTTAACCCGACGAAGAAACTTCCCATAGAAGTCATTTCTTACTTCGCTTTGTTGGAGGATCGAACATGGCTTATATGGAGACGAAATGAATCTTTGCATAATTAGCATTCACGCAATTCATTTATTAGTTTGAACGCCAGCGAGCAATATTGGCCATATTGGAAACAAATTTGCTTGAGATTGTCACGGGGCCCTCGCGATAGCGCCCGAGAGTTCACTCTCTTAAGCCGGTATCATCGCCATGTCATTCATACGTAACCTAGAATAGAATAGAATAGAATAGTTTTTATAGATCCACTTTGGACCAATGCGGCCTATGGGACCCGAAGGCCTTGACAAACTTATTCTTGTCAGGGTTAAAACCCAGCCAGAAAGGGTTTGAGGAATAATAAGAATCTTTGTGTGTACAAGTATACATCATCATGAAATAAATGTGTATGTACATGTCAAGTCGCGTGCGAGGACGCAGGCGATCGCATGTCCATGACCTCGAAGGTATGATCACCACCATCCCGTGCGGATCTGCGTGCTCAATGTCACATGTAGCGGTGGCGGGGCACGACCAACTCGGCATAAGCGGCGTCGGATTTGATCATCTTTGGGCAACTTTGAAGGGTATATAGAGGCACTCCTAAGTCAATAGAGGCATTGTTTTTAAGTCAATAGAGTCAATACTTAGAGCATGATTGTAATTCCGTGTCTTTTTGCCGCATATCACAAGCTAAAAATCCTCCTTGGCCTTCTTCCTCACGAGGTGGCCATGTCTAAAGAAGTGGGCATTTAATATTTGCGAGCCTGATACATTTGCATAGAAGTGGGCATTTAATGACTAGAGAGCCTAGATGCGCCTGAATGCATTCGCGGAGCCTAGTGCATTGCATAGTTGGCATTTAATATTTCGCGAGCATATTGTTGGTCATTTATGCCTCATTTTGGGCCGCAATTATAAGTCTTCTGCACAAGCTAGGAAATCCTCCTTGGGCATTTAATATTTGCGAGCCCTAGTCTGTTGCATAGTTGGCATATACCATTAGAATGGCAAAGCAATTTGTGTTGAGACAACAACGTACATGATAAAAGTTTGGATTTAGACTGCGATAGCATTTCGGCACCAAGACTTCCACATATGCATCTATTGCTCGAGGTTCCCGGCGCTTGGGTAAGCGGAGACTATGCATTCATTTTGAATCTTCTTTGAAAATTTTTATAGGCAAACCAAAATACGGCGGGCATTTACGTTTATAAGAATGGCCGATTTGTTCTTTCATGCATATAGGGGTTCTTTGGCATAAATAAGGCTGGTCGGGGAGTTCTTGGCCTTGATTAAGTGCAATTAGCGAAATTCCACCTAAATTACCCAAAACCCATTAGAATGCAACTAATTGCAAAACATTAGCCATTTGTAGATTTAGCCAAATTCCACGAAACTTTTACTTGATATAAGCGAGACCAACATGCGAATTCAGGTCCAAAAAGCTTACATATGCAATATACGATTTTTCAACCAAAAAAGTAAAAATCCTTGATGAAATAGGCGAGGCGTTAGAAACAAATGGAAACCTAATCAAAGGTTCCCTAATGCTTAAGGGGTTGCCATGGTAAAAAAGTATTCAGTTAAGAAAGGGCGCCTCGATTACATAAAAATCTAGGGTGCAAGAAGTTAGACCAAGAAACAAATACGCAAACACATAGCAAAAATCAAGAACTAAAGCCAAAAGATGCATTACTTATGATTTTTTGAATCTTGGTGAAATAATAATAAATTGCGTAGCGATTCTTTGAAGATAAATGATTATAAATTAGTAACTAATTGCCATTTTGAGAAAGTTAGCGGTGTTAAACATGGAGAAGCTGACAACATGTGAAAAAATTCGGCATATCAAAAGCAGAGATAAGCCTACATAGCAAGGTCGGAAGCTACGAGAGGCAACATGGCACTAGGGACCAAGGGGCCAAGGGGGTGCGCAAGGTTGCCCTCGAAGATGGCTCAAACATGCCACCAACATGCCACTAGGCCCAAACATGCCAAGGTGGCTCCAAACATCTTGCCCATGGGTTCCAACATGCCAAGATGGCTCACATGCCCGCGTGGGTTCCCAACATGCCACCTAGGTTCAAACATGCCAAGGCAGCTCTCAAAACATGACAGCGGTGCCTGAGGTGGCCGAAACACGCCACTTAGGTTCCAACATGCCACCAAGGCTCCAACGCACCAAAAGGTGGCTCCGAGGCATGCAAAATGCGACTTCCAACATGCCACCTAGGCTCTAACATGCCAAGGTGGCTCAAATACCATCTAGGCTCCAACATGCCATCTAGGCTCAAGCATGCCTACATTAAATCATGCACCCCAACTTACTTTGTGGGACCCAGTTTGCATAATGTTAGAGGGCATCTCTTTTCACTGTAGATAATTTGTCGACACGCTAGCTTTTTCTATATTTGGTCTTTATGCGACATTCATTTAGCCCGCGTGGCGAGATTAGAAGGCCCTACGATCGCACTCATTAAGAGCTCGGTATTTTAGCGGCTTGAAGAAACTTCCATAGAGTCATTTTCTTACTTGGCTTTGTTATAAGACCGGAACATGGCTTATGGAGGGGCGAAATGGATCTTTGCACTTAATTAGCGTGCAATTCATTTATTGGATTTGAGCCTTGTGAGCAATATTGGCCATGTGGGAACAAATTTAGCCAGTTATGCAGGGGCCTGGCGATAGCACCAGAGTTCACTCTCTTAAGCGAAATTTGTCATCCTTCTATGTCATTCATACATGGCTTAGAGGCCTCCTAAGTCAATAGAGCATTGTTTTTAAGTCAATAGGTAGTCAATAGAACATTGTAATTCCGTGTCTTTACGCAGCGTATCACAAATAAAAATCATATGGCGCTTCTTCCTCACGAGGTGGCCATGTCTAAAGAAGTGGGCATTTAATATTTTACTTGAGCCTGATGCATTTGCATAGAAGTGGGCATTTAATATTTCTTGAGAGCCTAGATGCGCCTAGTGCATTCTGCAGGCTGATCTGTTACATAGTTGGCATTTAATATTTACTTGAGCATATTGTTGGTCATTTATGCCTCATTTTGGGCCGCAATTTGCAACTCTTTACGCTTATCACAAAAACGCGATATGCAGCGAGTTTATTAAACTGTGACCTCATAACCCATAGAATCATCTTCTCACCATAAAACACGGGTGTCAATATTAGTACTCTTAAGTTAAGTTGCAGCTTTAGATATGCCAATATAAATCTTGTAAAATCATTAGAAATGTGGTCTTAAAAATTAACAAGGCATACTGCTAAGGACCCGATTACCCATAGTTGTGCAAGACAGTAATATGGATAGTTCTTTTTGTTGAGGAGAGTGGAGATGTGAGAGTCTTGAGTAACTTGTTTTCTCCATTAGCTTGCGTGCTCTAGGTTAGTCTGAGCATTCCATACGACATTGCTTACTAGCAAATGTATTGTAAAGTGAGCCTAGCCAACTTTTGTCTATGAGGGCTTCGTCGCGTCATTTTTTCCAATACTGGAGAATGTATTTGCGGTTGATCCGGTTTCAATAATGAAGCAAAGCGTAAACTACATTTGATGAGATATGCCTTGGGTCGTGGAATGGTAGCAAGTTAAGGAGAGATAGTATATCGCGTTACCTAAGTTACCAATGCGGCCCGGAGTTGAGAGTAGCTAATTGGGGAAGGCTAGAACAAAGCTAGTAGTCGGCATGATGGAGTTCAATTGTCTGTGTGCCTCCAATTGTGTAACCAATAATTCTCAAGTGGAGCGTTAAAATACTATTTCATTTTCTATTCTAGTCTCTTAAGTGAAATACGCAACTCCACGCTTCTGAATCGTGGTGCTACATAAATTATGACACTAGATTGAATATTAATACAACTCCACAACTACAAATACATGAATTGCTACATAGTATAACGTGTAGAGGGTTTAGGCCGATTTAAATAAGTAAGTTCAACCCCGCGGGTTTAAACTGAAGGAAATGTTATGACGGTCTTGGCTCTTGCCGATAAATTTCTTTATGTTCGTATGTCTTTCAAAAAATCCCCGACATACATACACCATTTGATTTAACATTTGCAAGGCACTTGGCGATCATTGACTAAGTAACATTCATAACAATACATGCTATGATCGCCACAACTAAGCCCTGACTATTAAAATGCTACAATTATGAAGTCCAAACCTGCGTGTAAAAAAGCGCACTACTTCTTTTGCGCCACTAGGCGGCGGAACCCTTGAAAGGCTGCTGATAGGCTCATCAAAGCTTTAGCTATAGTAGTCGAGATAGTTTTAGATGGTTTTTGTTGTTTTATTTGATGATCTTCATGGGATCTATGGAAAGCATCAAACTCTGATTGCATAAGGTATTCTTCTTCATCCAGAGTTTGATGAATTGTCAAAGCATTGGCATGTTAAGAAAAGAGTTAATACGAATAGATGTGGAGAATCATTACTTGACCATGTCACAGAGCAAATTAGTACATGTCCAAATGAAGAAGAATCGATTCGACTTTTGCATGCATTATAAGTCTTTTTAGTAAGGTACTGTCTTTGGATGATAATTTTGTGGATTGGATTGTTATGTCGAAAATATTTAAGAAATATAGATTATACTTGAAACTATGTATTCTAAATCTTAAAGATGGAGATGCGGAGTTTTCTCTTAAGGTGCATTGTTCTCCTTCTTCTTATGGATTAAAGAAATCTTCTTATGTTTGCCCTCACGAGATACTCCATTTGCAATGGATCTTTGCATCAGTTTAGGAAAGAACTTGAACATATACTTGCTCACCGTGACATCTTGCTAATTGAAGATTTATTAATATCATTCCTGAGTGGTACGTAGAATTAGGGAGCATGAAACACATTTTCCTTTTTCTCTTGAGTCACCACAATATTTAGGAGCAAAAGTTATGCTCAGTTCCAAAAGCTTGGGTATGAATATACGTGTCAAATTGCCTATGCTCCTCAATAAAATTTGGTATGTATACTGTTATAGAATGAGCTAAATAGAAAGTGTTGGGGAACAAATGAAACCCCTAGATGTAAATGCAAGCAATCTCTCTTTAAAGCAAAAAATTCAAATGGAATTAGAAGAGAAAGCTCAAGGCCAACTCAATGTAGATCAAAGTTCCCGGCCTTACTCCTGGAATTGCATTGTCTTTGACATCATAATTCCTTCTATCTATTTTAATTTTTCAATTTGCAAGGAATAGATGCAGGTGTGTGTGCATTGCATTTATCTTTTTGTCGTTTAATTTCTTACGACCATTTTGAGTGGACCCGACTTTTTGCTATTTGAGGTATCTATTCTAGGCAAAAATTCATAGGAAATTAGATAAATTGCCATGTGATAAGGTCAACTAATTGATTCTTCCTACCCTTCTTCCTACTATTTTTCCTACTGTTCTTCCTACCATTCTTCCTACGGAGTGTGCAATATTCACCTCCTAAAGAAAATCACTCAGGTGTCAATCATGGCGACTCCTAAGCAAGTTTGAGTGAAAGCGTTTGTAAAACCATAAAAGGACATTTTCGAGTTTGCAACATGTAGATCCTCTTTTATAATAGACACATATTCATCTTTGAATATTTTAGAATTTTATAGGAAACTTGATTGGCCTTTATCAAAATATATGCACATTCGTTATCAAATGCAAAATTCTTTTTAGCTAAGAGATTGAAAGGAGAAGTTGAAGTAATTATGGAGATAGAACTTGCCACTTTTTAGGACTCGCGTTCTAGCCATTCGAGGGCAAGACAAAGATGCTATTTCCTATTTCCAATCCTCCTAAATCTTTTTTATGAGAAAGTTTTTTAGTCATACAAATCCATGTATTGATATCTGTGATTTATTACGACTTTAGCGGAAATCAAACAACCCATGTAAATCATCTTCTCTGCTAAACTTGGGTGTCAATATTAGTACTCTTAAGCTAAGAAGCTTCTTAAGATATACTTAATATAAATCTTATCAAATCATTCTTGAAATGTGGTCTTAAAAATTAACAAGGCATATAAGGATTGATGCCCATAGTGTTGCAAGACAAGTAATATGGATAGTTCTTTGTGCGGGAGGTGACTTGTCTTCTCCACATTAAACGCACATGCTCTAGGTTAAGTCGCGAGCATTCCATCATTTTGTGCTTACTAAGCAAATGTACTATAGCTAAAGTGTGATACAACTTTATGCATGAAGCTTCATCGTCATTTTTCAATATAGATAATGTATTTTGCGAAATTTGATCGAGTTTCAATAATGAAGCAAGCGTAAGCACATTTGATGAGATATGCAGCAGATTCCGTGGAATGTTACTTAAGTTCTTGAGGAGAGATAGTATATCGTTACCTAAGTTACCAATGACGGTTGAGAGTAGCTAAATTAGAGGCTAGAACAAGATATTGTCAGAGCATGGTCATTTCAATTTGTCTCGTATTGCCTCCAATTGTGTAACCAACTAGTTCTCAAGTGGGCGTTAAAATACCTATTTCATTTTCTATTCTAGTCTCTTAAGTGAAATACGCAACTCCACAACTACGAATCGTGGTGCTACATAAATTGCGACCTTTAGATTGAATGTTAATACAACTCACAACTACAAATACACTTGAATTGCTACATAAATTCAGCGGCCGCGAGGTTGGGCGTTAATAGTGGGTTCAACCCCGCGGAGTTTTAGAAGCCCGAAGAAAATGTTAGCGGCCTTAGCCATGCATGATAAATTCTTAACTTATGTTTTAAAACATGTCTTTCAAAAAAATACTGACATACATACACCATTTGATTTAACATTTGCAAGGCATGGCCGATGTCATTGACTAAGTAAAATGATATGAGTAGATGTTTATTATAGGTCCCAAATGACTAAATAACATAGATATTGAGTAGATGTTTATTATAGATCCCAAGTCATATAAGGCCAGAGATGAAATCGTCATAGGCCTATAATAAGTCAAATTCATCCTGTCAAGGATAAGCGTTGGCTAACACTATCTTGGCGGGGATGAAAGCTTTACTTACTTTCACGTGGAACTTCGGTATACTAATACTTCGATTGATTGTTTGGGTTGAACTTAGGTTACCATAATGCTTCTGTGATATACGTGTTTCCAATATTAGAAGTTTGCATGGTTTACATTGTAGGAGCAATTGGGTTACTTTTATTTTAGTGGTCGGTTATGTCAGTATTGATGGCATTAGCACCTTACTCAGAGACGCGAGTACATCGGATGGGCATATTGTTGCCCTTTATTCAAGATCTGGACAGTACATGTGATCCTCGTTTGTGGGGTATGCATGCTCTGAGTTTTTGTATCTTGTATATTAAGGTTTGCAAAATACTATAAGGTTTTAAAGAATGTATAATGGTGGTAATTTTATACATATTATTGTAAATATATTTTCGGAGCTCAGAAACACCTTGCGTGACTTAGATGTGAATATACCCAAACCAAAAGGGGTTTAAAGAGGATTTAATTAATATGTGTTAAATGCAATGGTTTATTATTATAATATTTAATGGTAGTTGTGTGTTGATTGTTATAAGTAAAAAATTTTTTGGGCCCTTGAATTTCTTCTTTTTATAAACATAGGTAAATGTTGCAGGACTAAATATTAATTACTAAAACACAATAACATCAAGGTAGCAGATAGCGATACATTAAGCGTAATCATGTCAGCGTCATATAAGTGTCCTCGAGTACAAACATGTTAGAAATGATTACTCTGGGCAAAGTAGTAGGGAAGAGTACATCCGCGATGATTAGACTGATGGGATTTTGGAGTGTCAAATAAAGAGTAATATCCTCATAAATGCCATTGTAGGGGATTTGGAGAACTTATGTTTACCGACAAAAGGTACCAATCATAAACAATTAAAAGTCTTGAAGAAATACAAATATGATGCAACACATATAATAGTAAGATGGTACATAGGAATTATAAGCGGCATGAAAGAAATCATGTACAACATGAAAATAGAATGTGAGAAGCTACAAAACTATTATCTTGTAGATTTCAAGGCAGCAATGGAAATGGAAAGGAGGCACGAAGCAGATGATGCTTATGCGATTAGCGGCAATTTGGCGGGCAAATCATATGCTCCAAAATCATACTGCATTTCAATCCACGATTACCTGAAATTTCCAAAAAGAATTTTGATGAACCTAGGTTTAAAACTAACGTCGCTCTAAGATGAAAGGCTTTTTGAGCTGAGCATTTGCCATGGTAGAAAGAAGAGAGTGAGAGTTCGAGGAGATGCGTAGTACTGTTTGACAAGGATTAAGGAAGAATCCATGTCTTCAATAGATCGACCATGTCAACATCAAAAGGTGTCGGAGATTGATCATGTTAAGCATCATGTATTTATTATAGTATGCCACTTGTAGGGCAGTTCATCTCTGCATATTTGAAAAGTGTACTGACTCATTTTCCATTTGCATGCTTGGCAGCACTACTATGACTGAGATGTGATCGTTAAATGCACTTCTTGGGGCTGCATAAGGGACTCTTGCGAGGCATTTTGCATAAAATTTCTTGAGGAGAAATCAAATATCTACGGATTGATCTTATAGAAAAGTGCCAAGATTTGTAGACATGGCTTGACTCTGCGTAATCTGCGCATCACTGCGCATTTTGGGTCTTCTTTGGCTCAATGAAATCATGGAATAACTGTACTAGCGTACATGCACATCGCACAAAAAGCAGGGGCCCCAACTCCGATCGGCCAAGGCAAAACATGCTGAATTACGCGCGGTGAGCGGATTAAATATTTCACTGCATGGAGTCACGTGCAGCCCTGGAAACAAATCTTTGTTTTGCTACCCTAGGTTCTAAGCAAGCGGAACATGGCGGAACGAGAGGATAGCATCAGTAACTACGAGCGCAATCCTTGAGAATCTGAGATCCACGCCATAAATCATTGCTTACCACAGCTTCAAATTCGTTTGTCTGCATGATCTCGTTGTTGTCAAATGGAAGTCCGCAAGACTCGACTCAAAGCCCATTCTTGTGGGCACCACGATTTTCCCGAAAAACTTATCTGATCAAGGCGCGTTACTAAGCTGGAAGACTTGAAGGCCATATCTTTGCATTTTTTTTACGAGTGTTTGCAAGAATCCAAAATCCCCTTTACCTTTGGGTAACACGGCCCTTGTGTCCCTCTGAGCAGAGATTTGGATGGAGGGGAAGGTCGAGGAAGATAACTTAGCGGAAAAGATAGAAGCCCGGGAAAGGAAGCCCGGAGATCATGATTGAAGATGAAGCGGTACGCAAGTTGCCACTGAAATGCTGTCGGGGAGGGGTTGCATGTTAGCCTCTAAAAAGTAAAGAGGCTTTTGTTGTGAGCCCTTGGATGTTGGACCATTACCAAAAAAAAACTAAATCAGCATGACTAAGAATGGTGCACTCTAGATATGCGCGTGAGTACATCCATTTGAATCTGTAGCGGTCTAGAAAAACTAGCCTTTGTAGAAAAGCGTACAAAAATACAAAAAACCCCTGTTATTATCTTTACATATTTATTCTTGCAAATCACCGACCTCCTCCATAATTAAAACCTTTGGTATCGTAGATCCCAACAAAGCGACAAGGCAGCCCGATTTCAATTTTTTTCTCTGAAGGGCAGAGGTGTTCCTCACATTGCACATGTGATGGCAGCCGTGAGATATAGAAAATGGACCGCCACTTAGATACATAGATTTGGAAGTGATCTCTCCCCTGACACATTGGGCCCATTCAATGTACCCCTTGGGGCGATTGAGAGTAGCATAATCCGTCACTCACGAATCCAAATCTGTGACAAAAAAAGCGCAGTGAGTCCTATAAGCCATATGTGGTAGGCGATAGATCATATGTCCTAAGGATGTAGGATAAGAGTATAAGGATTACTAAGTAATAGGATGGCGCCAAGTGGTACATGGTGTGGAAGTGGAGTCACTAACTAATAATTGATTGATTGATTTTCTTAGTCTAGAGTAGTTACCCACCCACTAACTAATAATTGATTGATCTTTCTTAGTATAAGAAATTGACAATTGACAAATTGATTTAGAAATTAATCAATTGACGGTGTGAAGTGTATTAAAATACCATCTATACAGCAATCTATAATAATTCTATGCATTGTGGAAGAAAGCGGCAATGGGAAATAATGACTTTTACTTTTGTCCTCAGGCGGACCATGGTGATGGGGAGCCACGAGATAGTTATGGCGTGGATGAATTGAAGCGCGAAACAACCAATGTCTTTAGATGAATTAAATTTTATTCACGGCATCGGTGCAATAGCGACCTTTGGCCCACATTTTGGTCGCGAGAAATCTCCGGTGGTGGAAAATCCCAGGAGAAAGCGGAGTTCGAAACGCCACAGTCTACTCCCGTAACTTCTTTATTCTGTTGGTGAAACATACTGCGTCTGCCCATGCTTTTCGAACCCGTCAGGGCACAAATAGGTGCACTCCAAATCCCACGTACAATACATCGGCCACCAAAGCGGGCTTTTGAGTCCACCATACAACCCAGCTACTCCCTCTGCAACAAAACAAACCAATTGAAATGTTATAACATTCTTTAACTGCTCTATCTAACCACACTTTTTAAGACTTACTTAAGCGGTTCAATCTACGACACGTTGAATGCCACCAATTTGTGGTAGTAAAGCCCGGCTGATTTAGATACATATCGGTGTGGTTAGGTTCACCTATCTCGATATTTGCAAAGAAGAAGGTAACATTAACTAAACCGCTTATGGGTGGAATGGGTGGTGTCGGTGCATGCGGTTGACCAGCGTATCGGATAAAGAAAGATGCACCGAGATTGTTGGACAAAGATGGAGGAAAGTAGAGTGATCTGATCTTTGGCTAGACTATGAAAGTGTTTTGTACTCATGGACTCCAAACACTATTCATTTAAATCACGAAAAATTACAATACTCAAAATTCTTTCGGGGAAGAAGGCTATGATATCATTGGGGGTGCTTGAAGAAAAGTTGAATAACTATGCAATTTTTGTTATGCGTTTTTGCATGATATGGTGCTATATTGAAATGTTGACTATTTTGTAAATAATGGCATGATATTAAATTTTCATAATTTTGAGTGAAATGTGTAGGGAATTTAGATATGCTAATTTGTCCCAAAATTAAGACATAATCTAATTTAATTGAATGATGGTTTATCTATTCTAGGCAAAATTCATAGGAAATTAGATATAAATTGCCGTAATGATTGAAGCGAAAATGTACATGACGGCTTGGCGCGAATAAAGACCTATATGCTATATATCTTTTCAAAAAATCTGACATACATACACCATTTTGATTTAACATTTTGCAAGGCGCGATGCGTGACTAAAGTAAAATCGATACTTAGTAGATGTTTATTATAGGTCCCAAATGACTAAATAATAACATAGATATTGAGTGATGTTTATTATGAATCCCAAGTCATATAAGGCCAAGATAGAGAATAAATCATAGGCCTACTATAATAAGTCAAATTCATCCTGTCAAGGAGACAAGCGTTGGCGCTAACACTATCAGCAGCCGGGGATAAACTACTACTGCAATGGAACTTTGTTAGCACCTAACATACTTCCGATGTTGTTTAGGGGTTGAACTTCCAAGTTTACCATGCTTCTGTAATCCGCCACGATGTTTCCAATATTAGAAGTTTGCATGAGACTTACATTAATAGGAGCAATTGGGTTTGCACATTTTAGCATTAGTCGGTTGCATAATGTATTGATGGCATTAGCACCTTGGAGCATATTATTCTTACCAATCCTTTGCGGCCTCCTCCGTAATTAAAACTATTTGGTATCTTTTGTAGATCCCAACAAAGCGGCAAGGCGGCCAATTTTCAATTTTTTCTCTGAAGGGGCCAGTGTTCCTCCACCATTGCACATGTGATGGCCTTAGTGAGATATAGGAAATGGACCACACTTAGATACATGGGTTCCGTGAATCTCACAACGTGGGCCCATTCAATGTACCCCTTAGGAGCATTGGGGTAGCATAATCCGTCCTCTGAATCAAAATCCACCCATGTGAAAAAGCATGATGAGTCCTGCTATATCATAGTCGCCATATGTGGTAAAAAGCGTCGTCATATGTCCTAGGGATGTGGGATAAGGATATAAATTTACTAAGTAATAGGATGGCGCCAAAGTGGTATGAGGTGGGGAAGTCGATCACTAACTAATAATTGATTGATTGATTTTTCTTGAATACCGATAGTTGCACCCACCCACTAACTAATAATTGATTGATCTTTCTTAGTCCCTACGAAATTGACAATTGACAGTGATTTAGAAATTAATCAATTGGCCGATTGACAATTGACGTAAAATACCTCTATACTTAATCTATAATAATTCCTATGCATTGTGAAGAAAACAGCAATGAAATAATAGACTTTTACTGTCCTCCGGGGCGGACCATGGCAGGCTGATGGGGAGCCACGAGGAATAGTTATGGCGATGGATGGATTGAAGCCTTGAGAAACAACCAATGTGTCTTTAGATCATTAAGGCGACCATTCACGACGCTCCGTTACAGCGGCCGACCTTTGGCCACATTTTGGTGAGAAATCTCGGTGGTGGAAAATCCCGGGAGAGGCGGGTTAAAACATACGGATCTCCTGCCTCCCGCGTAACTAACATTACTTGGCCCAATTTGAAACACATGCGTCGCATACATCCTTCGAACCGATCAGGGCACAAATAAGTGCACTCCAAATCCTGTACAGCAAATGTGGCGGGCTTTTGAGTCCACCATACTGTATACTCCCTCGCAACAAACAAACCAATTGAAATGTTATAACATTCTTTAACTTTGCTCTATCTAACCACACTTTTAGACTTACTTTAGCGGTTCAATCTCGACCGTTGAATGCCGCAATTTGTGGTAGTAAAGCCCGTGATTTAGATACATATCGGTGTGGTTGGGGTTCACTATCTCGATATTTGCAAGAAGAAGGTAACATTAACTTCAACCATGTCTTGGCGGGTGGAATGGTGGTGTCGGTCATCGATTGACCAGCGTATGGATAAAAGAAAGGTACTGATTGTTGGACAAAGAGATGGAGAGAAATCCAGTGATCTGATCTTTGGCTAGACTATGAAAGTGTTTTGTACTCATGGACTCCAAACACTATTCAGCTAGAAATCACGAGAATTACAATACCTCGGGATGTCGGGAAGAAGGCTATGATATCATTAGAGGGTGCTGAAAGAAAGTTGAATAACTATTATAGAATTTACATTTATCGCGTTTTTATGATATGGTGCTATATTGTGAAATATTGACTATTTTGTAAATAATAACTTATGATACGTTTTCATAATTTTGAGGTGAAATGTGTGAATTTGAATATGCTAATTTGTCCCAAAATTAGACATAATCCCAATTTAATTGAATGATAGGTTTATCTATTCTAGGCAAAATTCATAGGAAATTAGATAAATTGCCATGTGATAAGGTCAACTAATTAGGGCGTTCTTCCTGCCATCACTTCCTACTATTTTTCCTACAGTTCTTTCTATCATTCTTCACAAGGTGTAGCAATATTCACCTCTAAGAAAATCTTTCGATTAATGCGATCATGGCGACTCCTAAGCAGAAGTTTGAGCAAGCGTTTGTAAAACCATAAAGGACATTTTGAGCAGCATGTAGATCCTCTTTTACCAATAGACACATATTCATCTTTGAATATTTAAATTTTATAGGAAACTTGATTGGCCTTTGTCAAATATGCACATTTGTTACTTCAAGTACAAAATTCTTTTAGCTAAGGGGTAGAAAGGAAGTTAGTAATTATGGAGATAGAACTTGCCACTTTTCAGACTCCGCGTTCTAGCCATTGAGGCAAGACAAAGATGCTAACCTCCTATTTCCAATCTCTAAATCTTTTATGAAAGTTTTACGTCATACAAATCCATATTGATATACAGCAGTTTATTACATTTTAGCGGAAATCAAACAACAGCAAATCATCTTCTCACCATAAAACTTGGGTGTCAATATTAGTACTCTTAAGCTAAGAAGCTTCTTAGATATGCCAATATAAATCTTATCAAATCATTGCGAAATGTGGTCTTAAAATTAACAAGGCATACACTGGGACGAGTGCCATAGTGTTACCAAGACAAGTAATATGGATAGTTCTTTTGTTGCGGGAAGTGACTTGTCTTCTACTCCATTAACTTGCATGCTCTAGAATTTGAGTCTTGAGCATTCCATACGACATTGCTTACTTACTAAGCAATGTATACATTAAAGTGTGATACAACTTTGTCTATGAAGCTTCATGCATTTTTTTTTCAATATAGATAATGTATTTGCCCATTTGATCAGTTTCAATAATGAAGCAAAACGTAAACACATTTGATGAGATAATGCGCTTAGATTCCGTGGGATATTTTACTTAAGTTACTTGAGAGAGAGATAGTATATCGTTACCTAAGTTACTGTCGGCCCGATTGAGAGTAGCTAATTAGAGCTAGAACAAGATATTGTCGGCATGGGTCATTTCAATTGTCTCGTATTGCCTCCAATTGTGTAACCAACTAGTTCTCAGAGTGGGCGTTAAAATACTATTTCATTTTTCTATTCTAGTCTCTTAGTGAAATACACGCAGCTCCACAATACTGGTGCGTGAATTGCTACATAAATTCGCTGACACTAGATTGAATATTAATACAACTCCCACAACTTCTAAATACATGAATTGCTACATAAATTAGCGACCTTACTGAGGTTGGGCGTTAATAGTGGTTTGGTTCAATACGAGGTTTGCGGCGAAGAAATGTTAGCGGCGGCCTTGGCGCGATAAATTCTTGTATGTTTAAACATGTCTTTCCAAAATACGACATACATACACCATTTTGATTTAACATTTGCAAGGCATGGCGATGCATTGACTAAGTAAAATGGAAATATGAGTAGATGTTTATTATAGGTCCCAAATGACTAAATAACATAGATATTGAATAGATGTTTATTATAGATCCCAAGTCATATAAAAGGCCAGAAGATGAAATAAATGCAAGCCTATAATAAGTCAAATTCATCTATCCAGGATAAGCGTTAAATAACACTATCCTTGACGAGGGATGAAGCTACTACTACAGTGGAACTTTCATTTAGCACTAATACTTCCGATTGATTGTTTGGGTTGAACCCAGGTTACCATAATGCTTCTGTGATACTTAAAGTGTTTCCAATAATAGAAGTTTGCATAGGAACACATTAGCCAAGACAATTGGGTTGCACATTTAGCATTGGTCGGTTATAATGGTATTGATGGCATTACTTACTCAGGGCAGCACATGGGATGGGCATGTTGCCCTTTATTCCAAGATCTGGACCGTACATAGATCCTCGTTTGTGGGGCATGCATGTACAAGTTTTTGTATCTTTGTATATTAAGGTTTGCAAAATACTATAAGGTTTTAAAGATAATACTTAATGGTGTTAATTTTGTACATGTATTGTAAACAATATATATTTTTGGAGCTCTCATTTGCCGCCGTAACCCAGGTGTGAATATGCAAATAGGGGGTTTAAGGGGGATTACAGGCTAATATGTGTTAAATGCAATGGTTTGTGTTAATAATGTTAATGGTAGTTGTGTGTTGATTGTTATATTAAATTTTTGGGCCCTTGGACCTAACTACTGACATAGGTAAATGTTATGGGACTAAATATTAATTACTAAAAGCTTTTAATAACATCAAGGCTGAATGTGATACATTAGCGTAAATCATATCGCGTCACTTATAAGTGTCCACTTTCAGTACAAACATGTTAGGAAATGATTATTAGTTCAAAGTAGTAGGAAGGCATCCCGCGATGATTAGATTTAGTGGATTTTGGAGTGTCAAAATAAAGAGTAATATCCTCATAAATGCCATTTAGCCAAGGGATTTAGAACATGTTTGCAAGACAAAAGAGGTATAAATCATAAACAATTAAAGAGAAGTCTTGAAGAAGAAATACAAATATGATTACCTTACATATAATAATGCAAGATGGTACATGGAAATTATATAGAAAGAAATGACATGAAAAATCATGTGCTTCCAACATGAAAATAAGAATGTTGAGAAGCTACAAACTTGATATAACACTATGATTACAAAGGCGGCAATGGAAATGGAAAGAGGAGGCCACAAGGCTTAGATGATGCTTATGCGATTAGCGGCGAATTTGGCGGGGCAAATCATATGCTCCAAAATCATGCCATTTCAATCCGATTACTACAAAATTTCCAAAATTTTTGATGAACCCTAGGTTTAAAACTAACATGATCAACTCTAAGATGAAAGGCTTTTTCAGGCTGAGCATTTGCCATGGTAGAAAGAGAGTGAGAGTTCAGAGATCTTGTAGTACTGTTTAAAGGATTAAGGAAGAATCCATGTCTTCAATAGATACGACCATGTCAACATCCCAGGGTCATCGAGAATTGATCATGTTAAAACATCATGTTATTATGGTAGCCATAGTCGGGGGCAAGTTCATCTCTTGCATAGCTGAAAAGTGGCGACTCATTTTCCATTGCATGCTTGGCGGCACTACTTTGTGAGATGTGATCCACGTTAATACGCTGCAGAAGGGCTGCATAAGGGGGCTCTTGGCGGTACGCATAAGCTGCGGAAGAAATCAAAATATCTACGGATTGATCTTATAGAAAAGTGCCCAAGATTTCTGAACCATAGCTTGGCTCTTTGCATAAATCCTGCGCATCACTGCGCATTTTGAGTCTTCTTTGGCTCAATGAAATCATGGAATAACTTTTGTACTAGCGTACATGCATACGCACAAAAAGCGGGGGCCCCAACTCCGTCCCGGCAAGGCAAAAACATGCTTTCAGTGCTGCGGTGAAGCAGTTAAATGTTCTGCATGTCGTCTGTGCAACTTCAAAAACAAATCTTGTTTTGCTACCCTAGGTTCTAAACAAGCGGAACATGGCTTGGCGGAGCAGAGGACGCATCAATGGCTTACGAAGGCCTCAATCTTGGAGATCTGAGATCCGCCATAAATCATTTAACTACCTGTAACTTCAAATTCGTTTCCCAATCTCTAACGATCACCGTTATTGTCAAATGAAGTCCTGAACCTGCGACTCAAAGCCCATTCTTATTAGGCACCACCAATTTTCGAAAAACTTATCCCAATCAAAGGCATGAATTTACTAGCTGGAAGACTTGAAGACATATCGCATTTTTAGATGCGCGAAAGTCGAAATCACTTGCCTTTGGAGTAACACGGCCCTTGTCCTACGAAAAACGATTTGAATGGAGGGAAGATGAGGAGAAGATAACAGCGGAAAAAGATAGATAGATAGATAGATAGATAGATAGGTACGTATTTTTACGTCATGCCACATTGGCGGCGTCCATGAGGACATATGGCGGACCCCAGAGACTTGAACACAAAGGTCTGTAGATTTGCTAACGATGGACTAGCGGATCATGATTGAAAGATAAGCGGTACAAGTTGCCGAAATGCTATAGGGAGGTTGCATGTTTAGCCTCTAAAATAAAAAGAGAGCTTTTGTTGTGAGCCCTTGGATGTTGGACCATTGCAAAAAAAAACTAAATCAACGACTAAGAAATGGTGCACTCTAGATATGCGCATTGAGTACATCCATTTGAATCATGCATGAAATCTTGAAAAACCTTTGTGAAAAGCGTGCAAAATACAAAAAACCCTGTTATTATGCTACATATTTATTCTTGCAAATCCCTTGCAGCCTCCTCCATAATTAAAATAGCAGTATCTTGTAGATCCCAACAAGCGGCAAGGCGGCCAATTTCCAATTTTTTCTCTCTGAAGGGACGGTGTTCCTCCACCATTGCACATGTGATGGCCTTAGAGTGAGATATAGAAGGACCACACACCCCATGGGTTCCGTGAATCTTCCCGGCCTGTTGGGCCCCATTCAATGTACCCCTTGGGGCATTCGAGGTAGCATAATCCGTCATCTGATCAAATCACATGACAAAAAGCATGATAGTCTATATCATAGTAAGCCATATGTAGTAGCGATAGATCATATATGTCCCTAAAGGGATGTGGGATAAGGATATAAGTTACTAAAGTAATAGGATGGCGCCAAGTGGTATGGTGTGGAAGTGAGTCACTAACTAATAATGGAACTTTCTTAGTCTAGAGTAGTTGCACCCACCCACTAACTAATAATTGATTGATCTTTCTTAGTCTAGAAATTGACAATTGACAAATTGATTTAGAAATTAATCAATTGACGATTGACAATTAATGTCATCTACATCTATCTAGCAATCTATAATAATTCTATGCATTGTGAAAAGCGGCAATGAAATAATAGACTTTTACACGTCCTCCAGGCTGAGACCATAGGTGATGGGGAGCCACGAGAATAGTTATGGCGATGGATGGATTGGCCTTGAAACAACCAATGTCTTTAGATCGTCGGAGCCACAGCCATTCTGACATCCGTTGCAATAGCGTGCTGGCCCATTTTAGTGCGAAATCTCCGGTGGTGGAAAATCAGGGAGGCGGTTAAACGCCTGAGATCTCCTACTCCACTTTGCTTAACTAACATTGCGGCTGGCGGCTGAAACACATCTCGCGATGCGCCCATCCTTTTCGAACCACGTCAGGGCACAAAATAAGAGATTGCACTCCAAATCCACACAATAAATCGGCAAAGCGAGCTTTTTTGAGTCCACCATACAACCTTCTCCCTGCGCAACAAACAAACCAATTGAAATATTTATAACATTCTTTAACTTTGCTCTATCTAACCACACTTTTAGACTTATAGCGGTTCAATCTACGACACGTTGAATGCCACCAATTTGTGGTAGTAAAGCGGCTAGATTTAGATACATATCCGGTGTGGTTGGGGTTCACTATCGATATTTGCAAGAAGAAGGTAACATTAACTACTTCAACCATGTCTTGGGTGGGTGGTGGTGTCGATTGCATCGGTTGACCAGCGTATCGGATAAAGAAGGTACTTTCAGTTGTTGGACAAAGAGAGATGGAGGAGAAATCAGTGATCACGATCTTTGGCTAGACTATGAAAGTGTTTTGTACTCATGGACTCCCAGATCTATTCGGTAGAAATGCGAGAATTACAATACCCTCCGGGATATGTCGGGAAGAAGGCTATGATATCATTAGGGGGTGCTTGAAGAAAGTTGAATAACTATGTAAATTTTTGTTTATCCGTTTTTTATGATATGGTGCTATATTGTGGAAATATTGACTATTTGTAAATATGTAACATGATAATGCGTTTTCATAATTTTTGAGGTGAAATGTGTGAATTTGAATATGCTAATTTGTCCCAAAATTAAGACATAATCCCAATTTAATTGAATGATGGTTTATCTATTCTAGGCAAAATTCATAGGAAATTAGATAAGTGCCATGTGATTGGTGAAGAAAATGTTAGCGGCGGCCTTGGCCTTGCTGATAAATTCTGTATGTTTAAAACATGTCTTTTAAAAAATGCGACATACATACACCATTTGATTTAACATTTGCAAGGCATAGCTGATCATTGACTAATTAAAATCGATATGAGTAGATGTTTTATTATAGGTCCCCAAATGACTAAATAACATGATATTGAGTAGATGTTTATTATAGATCCCAAAGTCATATAAGGCCAAGATTAAAAATCGTCATGAGGCCTATAATAAGTCAAATTCATCCACTGTCAAGGATAGGCGTTGGCGCTAACACTATCCTTAGCGAGGGATGGCTCTACTACGTGGAACTTTCGGTAGCACTAATACTTCCGATTGATTGTTTGGGTTGAACTTCCGGTTACCATAATGCTTCTATTGATACTTCTACGATGTTTCCAATATTAGAAGTTTGCATGAGACATTATGTAGAACAATTGGGTTGCACATTTTAGCATTAATTCGGTTATAATCGTATTGATGGCATTCGCACCTTAGACATATTATTCTTGCAAATCCTTGCGGCCTCCTCCATAATTCGACACTTTGGTATCACGTAGATCCCCAACGGCGGCTGAGCCAATTTCCAATTTTTTCTCTGCTTGAAGGGACAGAGGTGTTCCTCCACCATTGCACATGTGATGGCCTTAAGTGAGATATAGAAATGGACCACACTTAGATACATAAGGTTCGTGAATCTCTCTGACACAGTGGGCCCCTCAATGCCCCTTGGGGCATTAGGGGTAGCATAATCCGTCATCACAGTCAAATCCACGTGACAAAAAAGCATGATGAGTCCTATATCATAATTAAGCCATATGTGGTAGCGTCGTCATATGTCTAAGGATGTGGGATAAGGATATAAGTTACTAAGAAGTAGCGGATGAAGCCAAGTGGTATGGTGGGGGTAGTCACTAACTAATAATTGATTGATTGATTTTTCTTAGTCTAGAGTAGTTGCACCCACCCACTCAACTAATAATTGATTGATCTTTCTTAGTCTAGAAATTGACAATTGACAAATTGATTTAGAAATTAATCAGTGGCTTGATTGACAATTGGCATTAAGCTCTACATCTATCTAGCAATCTATAATAATTCTATGCATTGTGAAGAAAACAGCAATGAAGAATAATAGGCTTTTACGTGTCCTCGGGGCAGACCATGGCTGATAAGGGAGCCACGAGGAGATAGTTATGGCGATATATGGATGGATTGGCCTTGAGAAACAACCAATGTCTTTAGATAAAATTAGGGGCAGCCATTACGACATCGATTACCTTGTGACCTTTGGCCCACATTTTGGTGCGAAATCTCCGTGGTGGAAAATCCGGAGGCAGTTAAAGCCTTACGGATCCTACTCCACTTTGTAACTAACATTGCGGCGGACTGAAACACACATCTAGCGTCTGCCCATCCTTTTCGAACCCGTCCCAGGGCTACAACTAAGGGTGCACTCCAAATCCTGTCACGATAAATCAGCAAAGCAGCAGGCTTTTGAGTCCACCATACAACCTTCTCCCTACGCAACAAACAAACCAATTGAAATGTTATAACATTCTTTAACTTTGCTCTATCTAACCACACTTTTAGACTTACTTAGCGGTTCCCGATCATTACGTTGAATGCCACCAATTTGTATTGGTAGTAAACCCGACAGATTTAGATACATATCCCGATTATTGGTTGGGGTTCACTACCTCGATATTTGCAAAGAAGGTAACATTAACCTTCAACCGTAATGCGGGTGGAATGGTGGTGTCGGTCCATCAGGTTGACCAGCATTATGGATAAAGTACTGATTGTTGGACAAAGAGATGGAGGAGAAATCGATGATCTGATCTTTGGCTAGACTATAGAAAGTGTTTTGTACTCATGGACTCCAAACACTATTCGACTAAATCACACGAAATTACAATACCTCGAGGATGTCCGGAAGAAGGCTATGATATCATTGGGGTGCTTGAGAAGAAAGTTGAATAACTATGTAAATTTTGTTATCACGCGTTTTTTATGATATGGTGCTATATTGTGAAATATTGACTATTTTGTAAATAACATGATAATACGTTTTCATAATTTTGAGAATTGAAATGTGTGAATTTGAATATGCTAATTTATTCCCAAAATTAAGACATAATCCCAAGTGGTGAATGATGGTTTATCTATTCTAGGCAAAATTCATAGGAGAAATTAGAATGAAATTGCCCACCTGATAGGTCAACTAATTCAGGCGTTCTTCACCCATCTTCCTACTATTTTTTCCTCTCTGGATTTCTTTCTATCATTCTTCCTACGAGTGTAGCAATATTACCTCTAAGAAAATCCCTTTCAGGTGTCAATCATATGAACTCCTAAGCAAGTTTGAACAAAAGAAAGCGTTTGTAAAACCGCAAAGGACATTTTTAGAACGCAACATGTAGATCCTCTTTTATAATAGACACATATTCATCTTTGGAATATTTAAGAACTACCGGAAACTTGATTGGCCTTACTGTGAAATATGCACATTTATTTATCAAATACAGATACTTTTAGCTAAGAGGTAGAAAGGAGAAGTTGATAATTATGGAATAGAACTTGCCGCGCACACAGGACTCGCGTTCTAGCCATTAGGGCAAGACAAAGATGCTAACCTCCTATTTCAATATCCTAAATCTTTTATAGAGAGAAGTTTTTAGTCATACAAATCCATGTATTGTTAATACAGCGATTTATTACGGCTTGCAAAATCAAACAACCCCGCCAAATCATCTTCTCACCATAAAACTTGGAATTGTCAATATTGGTACTCTTAAGCTAAACTGTTAGGTAATGCCAATATAAATCTTATCAAATCATTGAAATGTGGTCTTAAAATTAACAAGGCCTTTTGCTAGGACCGATTATAGTGTTACCAAGACAAGTAATATGGATAGTTCTTTTGTTGCGGAAGTGACTTGTCTTCTCCGATGCTTGCATGCTCTAGGTTAGTGCGAGAGCATTCCATCGACATTGCTTACTAAGCAAATGTATCGTAAATGATACAACTTTGTCTATGAAGCTTCATCGTCATTTTTCAAATATAGATAATGTATTTGCCATTTGATCGGTTTCAATAATGAAGCAAAGCGTAAACACATTTGATGAGATAATACGCTTAGATTCGCGTGGAATGTTACTTAAGTTACTTGAGAGAGATAGTACATATCGTTACCTAAGTTACCAATGCGGTTGAGTAGCTAATTGGGCTAGAACAAGATATTGTCGGCATCGAGGTCATTTCAATTGTCTACGTGTGCCTCCAATTGTGTAACCAACACAATTCTCAAGTGGGCGTTAAAATACTATTTCATTTTTCTATTTCTAGTCTCTTAAGTGAAATACGCAACTCACAACTACAGTCATTGAATTGCTACATAAATTGCTGACACTAGATTGAATGTTAGTATACAACTACCGTACGCGTTACTGCATAAGTTTGCTGACACGAGGTTGGGCGTTAATAGTGGGTTCAAACACGGGTTTTAGAAGCGGAAAGAAAATGTTAGCGGCGGCCTTGGCAGCGCGATAAATTCTTGTATGTTTAAAAACATGTCTTTCCAAAAAATATTTGACATACATACACCATTTGATTTAACATTTGCAGGCATGGCGATGCATTGACTAAGTAAAATGATGTGAGTAGATGTTTATTATAGGTCCCAAATGACTAAATAACATAGATATTGGTAGATGTTTATTATAGATCCCAAAGTCATATAAGAGCCCAGAATGAAATGCGTCATGAGCTAATAAGTCAAATTCACATCCCTAAGAGGGCAGTGGCGCTAACACTATCATGAAGCAGTTAAATACACTACTCTGTGGAACTTTCGGTAGCACTAATACTTCGATGATTGTTTGGGTTGAACTTCGGTTACCATAATGCTTCATGTGATACTTACGATGTTTCGATATTAGAAGTTTGCATGAGAACACATTGTAGAGCAATTGGGGTTTGCACATTTTGCGTGGTCGGTTATAATGGTATTGATGGCATTAGCACCTTGAACATATTATTCTTGAAGCCTTACGCCTCCTCCATAATTAAACCGCGTGTAGATGTAAGTCCCAACAAAAGCGTGAAACGACCAATTTTAATTTTTCTCTGAAGGTGAGGTGTTCCTCCACCAAATTTAGCACATGTGATGGCCTTAGGTAGATATGAAAATGGACCACACTTGGAATACATGGTTCATGAATCTCTCCTAGCACATTGGGCCCATTCCAATGTACCCCTTGGGGCATTAGGGTAGCATAATCAGGTCATCTGAGAATCCAAATATTTGTGACAAAAAAGCATGATGAGTCTATATCTTTAAAGTAGCCATATGTGATAAAAGCATTAGATCATATGTCCTAAAGGGATGTGGGATAAGGATTAAAGTTACTAAGTAATAGGATGGCCAAGTGGTATGGTGTGGAAGTCGATCACTAACTAGCAGGTGATTGATTGATTTTTCTTAGTCTAAGAGTAGTTGCACCCACCCACTAACTAATAATTGATTGATCTTTCTTTAGTCAGAAATTTGGAAATAGTGACAAATTGATTTAGAAATTAATCAATTGACGATTGACAATTGGCGATAAATACCATCTATCTAGCAATCTATAAGCAATTCTAAATTTGTGAAGAAAGCGGCAATGTAGAATAATAGACTTTTACCTGTCACTCACGGGTGAATGCATGGCTGATGGGGAGCCAAGGAATAGTTATGGCGTGTGGATGGATTGTGCTTAGAAACAGCCAATGTCTTTAGATCCGTCGGGGCAGCCATTCTACGGCATCGATTTAGCGTGACCTTTGGCCCACACATTTTGGTGCCGTATCTCCGTTGGTGGAAAATCCCAAGGGAGGGTATTTAAAGCCTTGCAGATCTCCTACTCCCTTGTAACTAACATTAAATTTGAAACACATCACAGATACGCCCATCCTTTTCGAACCACGTCCGGGCACAAATAAAGGTGCACTCAAAATCCCTGTACAATAAATCAACCAAAAGCGAGCTTTTGGAGTCTGCATACAACCTTCTCCCTCTACAACAAACAAAACCAATTGATATTTATAACATTCTTTAACTTTTTGCTCTATCTAACCACACTTTTAGACTTACTTAGCGGTTCCATCCTGCGGCGTTGAATTACACCAATTTGTAGTAGTAAAGCGGCGATTTAGATATATATCAGTGTGGATTTGGGGTTCACTATCTGTCATTTACAAGAAGAAGGTAACACATTAACTTCAACCATGTGCGGGGTGAATGCTGTTGGTGTCGAGCAATACGTAACTGA